>QEWY01000964.1:0-222707 GCA_006503575.1 Baylisascaris schroederi | reverse complement strand
CAGCAACGAGTAAAGTTTTGATAAACGTTTTCATGACAGACTCCTTAAATTAATTAACCGTAGCTACGTATTTCTTAACCAGATAGGCGAATTCATTAACGCCGATATCGCCAAACCAAACCAGGTAACCTGGGTCGACGTTGTAATAGTAACCTACCACGACATGGGTCTGCGGGTTATAAAGCGTCGTGATGTATTCCCAACCACAAGCATTGCTTTTGCAAGCGGTAGACTCAAGCCAGACTTTGCCGTTGATTTGCACAGGAAAAACATCGCCGCCAGGACCATCCATTACACCATCTTTACCGAATAACCCGTCTAGTCCGACAGGTTTCAACGCTTTGTCGATTGCAGCTTTATAAGTCGCATCGTCGGTATAGAGCGTATTGATATCAGGGCACGCACCAGGTTGTTCAGCCCAGGCTTCCGGGTTACAGCTAAGTGCTTGCTTTACGGTAGCCGCTTCTGCGTTAAAGGTAATGCCTGTGAACAGAATAGCCACGAAGAGCATCAGGGTATGTAAACGTTTCATTGTAAATTCTCCATTAAATTATTCAGCGCTACGATTTAAAGTAATACGGCCAATCAATTCTGCATTATGGAAGAAGTCCACAGCCGTATAATTACCGACCTCTAACGGATGAATACTGACCGACATGACTTTTGGTTGTTCGCAGGCGATATCCGTCAGACGTTGGTAGACTTGTGCACGAGTGTCGGCAATGAGTAATCCGGTACACGTTTCACCACGTACTAAGCGATAAACTTGCAGTTTACCGAAACTGCGCATTAACGTAGGGGACTCATCCGGGTTGATAATCGGTGAGTCAGGAGCCGGTTCGTAATGGCGGACGTCTGAATCGCCGAAAGCATAAGTGCCAGTAATACCGACTGCACAGAAAATAATGATGGTATAAAGTATAGTTCTGATATTCATTTTCACGCACTCTAAAAAAGATTAATACTTATTTGTTAGGACGGGTGTGTCCACAGTTCTGGAAGAAAGTTTCAGACAGACGTTCGCCTTCTACGGTAAAGTTAGCAGCTTCGTTGCCATTGATGTTCACACTGAACGTTTTGGCGTTACCGATAGCGTTAACGAAAGCCACCCAAGCGAGTTCTGCTTTGCCACTACCATCCACGGTAGGGATGTTGTAGGTTTTACCATTTACGACAATATCCAACGTGTTGTCTTCAGCGTTAGTTGCACCTACAGGTTCCCCGTAATACCAAACCATGCGACCGTAAAATTTGCGATTCGCAGTTTCAGTGTCACAGTTGATAGACAGTCCGTTTCCGGCGGTGTCTTCAATTTCGTAAACAGCCTGACCTGGGTTCTGTAGTTGTTCCCAGCTATTGATTGCAGCGTGTGCAGTATTGAATCCGATTGCGAAAAGGGCGATTAAAAAGGAAGTGAAGATTTTCATTGTTTTGCTCCTCGTGGGGTTACCAAGTAAAAGAGTTAATCTTAACTCTCACCTGAGTAATATATATCTGAGATTATTTTTAATGTCAGCGAACAAAAAATAAAAGGTGGGGCTTACACCCCACCGTTGTTAAACGTCGAATCGATACTGACGAGAATTGATTAAGAATTCTGTATTCAGTTCAATCCATTCGAGCAGGTCACCCAACGGTAATCGGTTTGGGTTTTCTAACTCGATAGTGGCAACCGGATAAGAGTTTACTAATTCCGTAATTGTCTCGATGCCTTCTTGCGTTCCATCGTCTTCTAAGGTAATTATAAACGGCATATCGGTACGCTCTGCGTTCGGGTTATACAGACTGACTTTCGTTGCCTGTACAAACGCCGAGTAATCGTCACGTATGATTCTAATATCAGGCGCTAACGTTACCCAGAGGTGTTGTCCCGGACGGAGTTTACGTTTTGCGTAGTTTAAGAACGGATTAGCCGGTAAGTTTTCCAAACCACTGCAAATGTTCCGTAAATGAATTCCTCGTGGATCTTTATAGTCCACAGTGAAGATTCCTACCGGCTCACGGTCTGCCTGTTTTACCAGAAAGGCCAATACCGTGTCCGCTCTCTCAGGTAAGGAAAGCTCTATTCCCTCAAGCTCCCCATCGACGAGGTTTTCTAACCAAACGTCTTTTCTCATTTCTATTAATCGGTACACGGTACCACCTCTTTAGTTATTGAGATTTACATCTGCGATAAACAGCAATTGTTTGCCGTGTTGCTGTACTTCTTTCCAACCTAACTTCATAGCAGTATCAACAACATCAACCATGCTGTAACGGGACATCAAAGATTCTGATTTTGTTCCTGACATTAAGTAAAGCGGCTCATTAGGACTACGGTCACGTGCGTCAGGAAGTTCACGTACGACCGCTGAGCCTTCGGGTGCGGTAACAACATGAATCACGGTAAATGGCCTCTTGTTCGTTAAATAGATACGAAATCCAACGTGTTCAGATTCATGAAAGATTTTCTTCACAACCACATCTTTCAGTGTTGTTTGAACATCAGCCCCAGGTAAGATCATAGACTTGCTGGAAACGAAGCAACGACTATTTTCAATCGTGGAGAAATAATTACGTATCGGCAAACTGGCGTTATGATCGCGCAGTTTTTTGCTCAGTAGATCGAAGTTCAGTTCTTTAACTTTTTCTAACCACTCTTTGGCTTGTTGAATATAATAACTACCAACGGCGCGATAAGTTAATACTTTACCTGCGCTTACTTTCCAAAGTTTGATGGTTAGTGAGTTTGGCTTATAGCGACGATATTCACCCCGCGTATGGTTGATGCGCTCGTAACGCTCTACATCGTCAATCGGTGCAGATTCGACCGATTGTAATTGCAACGTACGATCTAGTCTATCGGCGAATAGTAGTGATGTTAGCGGAGCTTCGATCATATACGGTTCGGTTTTAAAGATATCGTCTAAATGGACTTTCATTTCTATTTCCTTCTTAACAAAAGCCGCGACTAAAGCGCGGCAGTTAGAGAAAGTGTAGTTTCACTTATTAAAGGTCAGCAACAAACAGCAGCTGACTGCCGTACGGTTCGACAGATTTCCAACCGTAATCTTTACCGATCGTCGTTAGATGACCGGTATTTAATTTTTTGTCAACCATCCGCAGACGCATCATTAGCGTATTGGACTCTGCTGCATCAAGTAACATCGCAGGTTCTTTTTCAGTGCGGTCATCCGCTTTCGGGAAGAAACTGTAATATTGACTTTTAGGTAGATCGATTGACAAGGTATAGTTTTTCTTTGTAACGAATAACGCCATCCCTTCGAAATTGCAATCGAAGCGATATTCCCAACCCGCTTCTGCTAAAACGTCTTTTAGCATTTCCATGACTTTAAGCTGGTTAACGCTAGGCAGTCGGTAAATAGCAAGACCACTTGGGAAAATGCGTATACCGTCGACGACACTATCGGTGGTTTCGTCAATAAGTTCAGGATAGCGTTGTGAGAAAATGTGATCGCTCTTGCTTTTCTCTTCGACGTCACGAATGAATTGGGCTAATTCGTCTCTTAAGGCAGACATTTGATTTTCTCCTTTGTCTTCAATAATCAGGTGCGGTTCGCCGCTAATTAAAATGTGGTAAACGAGATCGTCGGTAGAACGGTAAGTGAGTTTGATAGCTTTATCACTTAACATTTCATAGCGGAAGAAACTTTCGTACCAGGTCGAGCCGAAATCGTTTCGTGTGAGTTCCTGTTCTACTTTGATGGTTTTTGCTTCAAAGCCGATTAATCCGCTTAATAGCGCACGTTCTGCTTTAGTTAAAATAGCTGCACCGTGAAAGGACACTTGCTCAAGCTGAAAACATAAATTACTGACTTTACCACTTGGGAAGACCTTAAACATAATCTTCCTGCCGCTACTCTTTTCTCTAACAACGAGTTTACGGTAATTTAGTCCAGAATTTGTGTAAACCTCGAACTGGTAACCTTCAATTTCTTCATCGTAAGTACAGACATCGACAGGCGCGATAATCTCATCGTATTCACTCAGTACACAGCAGCCCAAGTTATAACCAAACAACTCGCGTTGTAATGAAGACTCGATGGTTAAGCTTGGCAGAGGCCAAGTCTGATTATAGCATCTGTCCATCAGTTCTTTTAGAATCTTGACATGTCCTGGTTTAGAAATAATATTTCGCATTTTTTACTCTCCTTTAGGGTTTTTCGTTACTTAAGCAGGGTAAGCTAAGAACAACATCTGACGCCCAAATACACGCACGGTATACCAACCGTGTGCTTTAGCAACCCCGATTAAGGTTTCATGGTCATCGACATCACAACCTTCTTTTCTTAGTTGTGTACACAGTGCTTCAGCTTCGTCTTGGTTTAACAGCTTACTCGGATTGTCTGGGGTAAGACCGGTGGGTGAAGGAAAGAAATCATATTGCCGCGCTAAGAGAAAATCAACCAGATACTTGGTATTCTCTTTATAAACCAGCGTGGATGTCTTCCCTTCGTGGAAGAAGCTGCCTGTTTTCCAAACGCTATCTTTTAGTAAGTTCTGGAGGTGAGCCGTAAACCCGGTTCGGAATGGGATATACGTTTTACGTGGAATCTTACGGAGTAACGGTGTTTCCTCTACAGCTTGTACACTTACCCCTACTATCATCGGGTAAGGCGAAACGATAGTGTTAGTAGGTACGGTATGAGGATAACTAAAGTAGTGTTCCCCCACACCTTTTTCAAGGGATTGGATAATTTCATTTTTCAGTTCGGCGTTAATCATGATATTTTCTCCTAAAATGGAATAAGGAAGTCACTACGTTCCTCTGGGAAGAGTATGTCGGTATACTACGTATACCTCCGCTATTTATATCCGTATACATATTGCCCCCTACCCCCTACCGGTATCCCGAGTAGCAGAATAAAGGGACAATCTGTAAATTTTAAGTAATACTATGATTACCGAGGAATAGCCGGGTTGTAGCGTTTGAACAGTTCGATGACTTCGTCCAATCCGCTTTTCTTCTCAGTAGACATTGGTCTGTCTCCTAATCACGTGGTAACTCCGTTTCGAAAGAAACGTGTCCGTAGGGGTTGAATTCGCACTTCAGCCCCTATTCACTTAAGTAAAATATATCTGATTACATTTCCGATCTAAGGAACGACCTAATGGAGAAATCCAGCGTTGACTTTTTCTCGATTGGTATCGTCGCGGAAGATAAACCTCGTGGTACGGATCGGGTGAGTGTTATTCCCATTGAAACCAATTTTGCGAATCCTACCGTTGTACAATCGGTTTCCTCAACCGCTGAAAAGGTACACGAAGCCGGGGGTGCTACCGACAATCTAACGATTAAAACCGGTAACACGATTACTGCAAAGTGGTGGAAGTTTAATTCCAACCGAATTAATTCCCCAGACGTTAAGCGTGAAGATTATGTTATCTTGCTACGTCTAGGGCAAACCGATATTTATTTTTGGATTGATTTGAATTTCGCTAACGTTAAGCGATTAGAGGATGCGGTTTACGCGTGGTCTGCTGACCCTGAAAACCAGATGGCGGATGACTTGTCGAATGCGTATGTGTTAAATGTCTCAACGATTGACAAACACGTTACCCTAAGAACAAGTATGGTGAACGGCGAGAAAGCGGCGTGGTTATTCCAATTCGATAACGCTAACGGGTCGTGGCAGTGCGTTGACCATAAAGGGAATAAGTATTACATTAACTCGGTGGAAGACGATTTAGGTTTTGAGAACGCGATGCTTTCGAAAGTGAACATCAACAAAGAAGATGCGTTCATTTACGCAAAACGTTCGATTAACCTGGAAACGAAAACGATTAATGAGAAATGCGAAGTTCGGAATACCGAAGCGTCGAAATCGGTTACCTTTAAAACAGAAACGTGGCTAACCGAAGCTTCTGGTTCCACAACGTATAAAACGCCGAACTTTAAGCAAGAGGGTAATGAAGCGATGTTCACCGGTAATTTGGAAGTTGCTAAGAACTTCAAATACGGTGGTACGGGCGAAGGTGTGGGTGTCTTTACAGTTAAGGATGCGGTGATTTCCGGTATTACCTTCAGCGTACACATCCACGACGGTGTACATGGTCCAACTTCAGGCCCGCGCTAATTTCCCCTTTTTCTTACGTTGGTATTATATATTGTGACCTGACGTTGGTAAGCTTCTTATCAACACTTTTCTTAAACCTCATCGTTTAGTTAAGCAGGCCACTTTTTTCGCGCACTCTACTCCTCCCTTCCGGGAGGAGCTATCTTATGCTTTGGTTGTAACACGATACAGTCCTTCCTTTCTTTAACTGGAGAGTAGCTATGGCTATTAAAGAATTCTCTTCTGCCGAACACATTCCTGAAGAGTTCAAGAAAATTGGTAACGTAAGCGCCTTCGGTGACACCGTAGACGACGTTACTGCTAAGCTGGCTGTCGAAGCTGAAAAGATCGGCGGTGAAGCGTTTAAAGTTATCGGTATTTCCGGTAACAACAAACTGCACGGTAACGCGATCGTCTACAAAAAAGACTAAGTGAAAAAAAAACGTGCTACTCCTACCCTCTAAGAGGGTAGGAGGTTACTTATTTTTTTCTTGCACGGAAACGATGCATTTCTAAATAGACTTTTTCCCAGGGACCGAATGGCCCTACGATTGCCTGTGCATCGTTAATTTTCTTCTGGTTATACCAGCGGGCTTCACGGAACACGTAGTTTTGACTGTCGAACTCCGTGGTGTTAAATACCCATTCCCCTTCTTCCCACGTCGGCCAATAGGCAACGGTTTTACCGAAGCGGTTTAACAGATACCCCAGTTGTTTTTCCCCATCAGGGTCAGTAGGATCTTTAAGGTATAAACGTCCCCAGATAGCGTTGTGAGAAACCCCTACAACTTCTTCTTCCAGGTACGGATTATCCACCGTAAAGATAAACGACGATTCGTGGGTTAAAAGCGCCTTTAACGTTTCAGGGTTACGGATACGCTGTACGTTGGTCGGTGATGACAAATCACCCACACCAATACTGTCCCAGTCGTAATAACGTCGGGTTTCTAACACAGTACGCGCAACGTCAAAGTTCGGTAGCGAAACCATAATGGCTTTGTCGGAGAAGTACCCGGTAACCGGTAACCAGTGTATCAATCCCCCGATAACAAACCCTACGGTTTTACCTGTAATAGATTCCGGTAAAGAAATCATTAACGTGGAATAATAGTCACGGGTGGTGTCGAGTTTGTTTAAGGTCAAATTAGCAATGGGGTACGTTTTAACATTCCCCAATTTACTAAAGACCATACACCCGATATCCGGTGTCCCTGCACGACGTACTATCTTACCTGCACCCGGTAAACGTACACCAACAGTATCGGACTGATGCGGTACCCATTGACCGTTGATGTTGTACAACACCCCGTTACGGTATTTGTCTTTCCATTTATCTTCACACACCACCACAACGTCGTCAGCATCGTCTATGCTGAATTCTTGACTGTAGTGATAACCGGGAGGACACAGGTAGGTTTCTACTGGAACGTCAGCATTAATCGATTGGTAGTGTGCCCAATCAAACTCTAACGTCGGTAAACCGTCTTTCAACGCAGAGATAACCACACCGGCTTTTTCATTCAGCCAGTCTTGTAACGTATCGGTACGGTTTTGTAAGTCAGCGAGGTGATATTGGCTAATTAACGTATAGTCTCTACCAAGCGCACTCAGACCGACTTCGAAAATATGGTAATCAGAACACAAGGTTTCTAAGGGTTGCGTGACATCGATGGCTCCCCAGGTACGGGTCTCACGAGAGAAGCCAAAAGCGCTGTCAGGCCGCACTTGATAAGCAGTAGTCACAGCTCTTTTCCTCAATAGATTCAAGTCATAGTATGAACTCGACGCCCACGGACTATAGGAGTAGATAATGGCTGTCGTCCTAGACCCACACTTCAAAGAACCGGGGAATAAAATAACCGGTGAAGCGGTCGCCGTCATTGGTACGAAGTACCGAATGTTGGTACCTGCCCACGCCCCTTTTTTCACCACATCCCTGGTGGTCAAGAGCGGCGGCAAAATACTGACCTTAGGCGACGATTACGTTATTACACACCCGTACGAGACCGGTATGTTGCGCACAGCCTATCTCGTGCACGGGATGATTTGGATTGTTAACGACAAATACAAATCGAATTTCACGGTAGATTACCACGCCGTAGGTTGTGGTGAAGCGACCCAAGAACAGATTACCGCAGAACGCGAACTCAATAAAGATAAATACCCGTCTGCGTGTCAATGGGATACCGTTATCGGTGATGTTTACTTTCCACCGGTCGACATTCAGTTCGACTGGGAAAACTGGAAAGGTGAACTGGAATTAATGCAGGCCATTGCAGGCTTAGGTGATTCGTTAGGTAACGTGGTGAATCGGGTAGACCCGATTGCACGTAACACGTTAGATATCGATCATCGTGCTAATGGTACGGTTATCACATCTGAACAGTACGCAACGTACGACAACAAAGGTGGGTATACTTACAATACCGCTAAACGTCGTTTCTCCGTTACGTACAAAACCACCACGTTAAATGAATATTCCCTGTCGATGAAATACCGTATCCCGGCTATTTTTCCGAATATGGGGAGTATTAACCCGAACGAACAAATCGATTGGATGTTGTGCTACGCGAACGGTGGCGCAAGTATCCTTCGTCTCCAATTAAAACAACGTAAAATCGGCCTACGACTGACGGTTGCGTTAGGCAGCGGTTCAACCGATTACGATTATACGTTAATCAACGGTTTGACCGACGACGAATTAAAAGGCGAGTTAACGTTTAGCGTTGTTCGTCAACCGGGTAACGGTGTATACGTTATCGAGGTGACGACTAACAAACAGTCCATGGACTATACGTTTAACGTTGACACACCGCCAGACGAATTCTCAGCAGGTTACACCAAAACGGATGTTGCGAAGTGGCTGAAGTACAAAACCAACGTTAACTTAAACTGGTGGGCGGCTGAGAACGATTATGCGCAATTCCTTGCGTTACCCGGTGCGCCAGAAGCTGACGTAAGTAATGACGTTTATCAGCTAATCGTTAAGTACCATCAGTTAGTAGAACAGCTCTATCGCAACGCACCTGCGCACGAACACGTCACCCGTAAGGATAACCCACACGCTGACACTTGGGGCCCGATTCGTGCGTTAGAATTAAACGGCATTGCGTCCGATGCAGCGTTAACCTACGGGAAAACCAAGCAACAGTTAACGGACTACGTTAACGCTAAATACCCAACACAGGCAACGCTAACCACCCAGAGAAAACTGCTTCGTGAATCGGCGAGCAAGGACGTTAACGGCACGATTACAGCGCTCCCTGGCTTTACGTCATTTACTACTGAAGTCGACCCAGTGTCGATGTCGAAATACGTTAGTCGGCAATTTAGCGAATATTACGTTTCGTACGGAATTAGGTACCACGGGGCACTTCGCTACAGTGGAACTAAAAACGGTTTTTCATGTTACTTTAACGGCGTTCCTGCTGATTTACAAGATATTGACTTTATTGTAACGGGTACAAGAGTTGCAGGCGATAATTCAGCGATCGGCGTGGCTCAGATGCGATTCTACGAGAATCCGGGTACCGAGTCCGGTAAGTATGTTGAGCTGGAAGGTTCTCTCTCCGGAGATCGCCTTTCCATCCAAGTATCGCTTGGCGGATATGGTGTCGGTACAGACCCACAAGTCCGTTATATCTCCAAAGCACCTGATCCGGTGGTGCCTGCTGGCGATTTCACATTACGTTTCCAGATGAAACGAACCGGTAATCTTTTTGACGTTATCGTTACGGTGAACGGGAAAACCTACAGTGCGCGTGTCAATTTCGTCAATATGGATGCCGAGTTAGAAGCGCTGGAAAACCGTTATCACTTCAAGAGCTTTATTAATAACGTTGCAGATAGGGTCAGTATCCAATCTGCTCACAACAGAAACTACGTTACCATCAAAAAGGCTCCTGACGTTGTTGACGAAAGACGTTTAGGCGCTCAATTCGTTGTTGATCCGAAGTCCATTAAGTTTATCGGTCAAGGTTCTACCGATGTTAATGCGGGTAACAACCCTGTTACGTTACAGGCAGGCGATAACCAGCTTGTGCTATACCCCGATGACCGTGGACTGTTGTGGCGTGGTAAGAAGCTCTTAGACCCCACTACGGTCGGGCCGTATTTGCCGGGTAATACCGCAGGCGGTACAGGACTGTTCTACGGTGCGTCGACGTCTACCGTGGAACTTACGGGTAGCGGGATTAAAGCATCGCCGTTTGTCGCAACGTTTATCCTTCCGGTTGCCAATGACGTCACGACGTTAGCCTGCTGGCAGTTAACGGATGAATTCGGTACGGCTGAAAACCTTGCAGCTACACCCGCGTTAATTGAAAAACTGGACGCAGAGTTTACCGGTAAGTTGGTTGCTGCCAAGTCGTACATCAACGACATGCAGCTTACCAGTTCGATTACTATCGACAAAATTACCTTTGGTTTAGGTAACGTTGCGAATACCCCGGACCTCGATTTGCCGATTTCTGTTGCACAACAGACTGAGTTAGACAAATACTCACCGAAGGTTCACCAACACCCGTCTTCTGTGTTCGGTGTTGAAAACGCAGACACCACGAAACGGGGTCTGATTAAGTTCGGCCTGGATGTGGATGAAGCCACTTTAGCACTCGATGGTAGTGTGGTGATGGCGCAGACTTCCCAGATTGAAAAATTGGAGAATACCGTCGGCGGGGTTGACTCGGGTGCACGCGTTGACATTATTCGCTTTGGTAAGTCCGGTAACGACTTGATTGACGTTACGGTTAAAGACAAAATCCTGGTGACACTTCCTGCTTCCACGTATTTCATTGGCGGTGAAACGTACGACGTGCCGTTGTTGACGGTTAACGTCACTGAACGTTTCCCGAATCTGAATAAGGAAATTTACGCAGGGATTTTTGTTGACATTGTCGATAACAAAGCGAAATACATTATTCACGATAGCTACAGTCAGGCTGAAACGGATACCATGACGCGCGTGGGTCTGATCGGTATTAACGACCTTTCTGAAGTGTTCGTTACTGAACTACGTAACGTGACACGGTTAGGCGATTTCCGTGAGCTGAAAGATCACATCGCCAATGACAACGCACACATTCAGCGTTCTGCTTCACGTGCAGTGCTGGGGTTAAGCAATTTAACAGTAGGTGCGCCCTGCTGGGCTTCTGGACTCCAGGCGGTTGTGCGTGGCGAAGCAGACTGGCGTTATGTAGTTGGCGGTGGATATAAAGCACTCGACGGTGTGAAATACGACCAGCTTGCGTCGAAGTGGGTGTTTGACGCGAAAGGGGTAAGTGATAACGTTCACGGGTTTATCCACAACCTGTTCCCGGTATTTAACAATGCGGGGATGCGAGTCAGTTGGGAAACCGAAAGCAACGCAAAAACCGGTACGGTGCTAGAAACCGTCCTGGGTTGCTGGAAAAATACCGAAGACGAGTTTATGCGGTTGTCGTTACTTATCACCCGTGGTTATCGTTTAACCGACAGTAACGGTGAGTATTGTTACGCCGGGTTTGGTTTAAACTTCGGTAACGGGAGATCTGTGGTGTTAGGCTTCACGCCGACCAAACGTGTTACCCCAGCACCGTGGAGTACGTTACAACCTGACGTGACATTTACCCATACGCGTGGTGCGAATAACGAATTAACGTTTAACGCAACGCTGACCTTAGCAGGTACTGTTTACACTATTGTGGTGTATTTGTCTGCGGCAGATAAATACGTAAGCTGTACGGCGGCAGGTGGTACTACGCAGAAAATCTCGCTGACCGACCGTTTAACCGGGTTCAACCTCGCGCCTATCGTTAACGATCCGTACACCCCTATTTACTACGGATTAGGGGGACTTTATGAGGATGAAGTGCGTGCCAATATCCGCTCTACGGCGGACAGCATAACCGGGAATAAACTCTACGGTACGCTGTTGGATTATATCAGCAACTACTCCTCGTTAAATCGTGTACGCGTCGTGGAATTGGCCGGGACAAGCTCAGACCCTGAAACGCTTAATGCGTTAGTGGCAACCGAGTTTAATAACAACCTGGCGGATTACGCTGCGTTGCCGATACCTCCTTATCTTAACAAGGAGCGCGTAATGTCGTTTATCGACACCAACAATAAAGTGCAGGCGGTAATCATTCGCGATTAAGGAGAATTTTTTGATGAAAGCGTATCCTTACGATCCTCGGGGGACGAAAACCGAGAATCACTTCTTAGAGGAGCGTATCATCGGGTCAGAAAACAACAATGACCGGGTGGTGATTTTAGACCATCGCCCGTTCTTTGAAGACTTAGTCGTCAGACAACCAGGTTCAACCACCCCACTGAGCCGTGGGGTGGATTACGAACTGCAATACCAACTGACGGAACTGGATGACTCGGTAGCAGCCAACGTGTATTGTGGGGTACACCTTATCAACCCATCCATCAAAGGCATCGTAACCTTTGAAGGACAAATGCTCGGCGGTACGTTCTACGACCCGTTCGTTGACATGCTCGACGAGTTGGTGAAATATTTGAATAACCCAGTCAGCGCAGACTGGTTGTTGTTAGACGGTAGACCGTCGTTATACCCAGCTACGCCTGCGGCAACGTCCTGGGCGGATTTGCTGAACAAAAAATACTTAGCGTCAGCGATTCACGACATTGAGTTGAAAACCGATGACGCTAACCAGCTAATTAAAGATAAATTAGCCGAAGTTAAAGCGCTAGTGACTGCGTTGGGGAAAGAAATCGAAGCGTTTAATTACCCAGCACATATCGCTGCGACGAACCCGCACGAAACCACGAGCGCACAGATTAACGCCCATCACGTTAACCTGAAAACACCTGACACCTTTATGGCGTACGGGTTAAAATTGAAAGCGTTAACGGATGAACTGAAAGCGTTTCGATTACCACAGTCAGTTATTGACACGTATATCTCCCACTGGATTTCTTCGGAAGTACGGGGCGTGTTTAACTGTACGGTGTCAGGAAACCGCGCACAGTTCCGTTCGAAAAACGGTGAGTCAGAAATCATTTTTGCGAATGATGGCTTTACGTTAAAATCCAACGGTTCTGTGGTATTAGCGGTAGGGCATCTAGAAGGCACAGGTGCGGGACGTTACATTAACTGGCGTGCGGGTAAAAACACCTTACGCATCGAGTCAACCGGTGACGCTTTAGGGATGAACAAACTCACCCTGAACGGTAACCCGTTGTTGACCACCACAGCGCTGATGGAGTATCAGCAAGACCCTGATGCTGGCGGGAGTGGCGGTAGCGATCCTGATGACTCCAAAGTGTATATCGAAGGCCGTAACGGGATTAGTTTTACCGGTAAAGGTTCTCGTGCCGATCCTATCGTAGGGACTATCGACCCGACGAAAGCGACCACCATTGAAAAAGGTGTTGTTAAGCTTAAAACCGGTAAAGGCACAGAAACGGTTGGGGTTGCTGCAACCCCTGCGTCATTAACGCCGTATTCGGCCGACTTATCAGGGTACGTGACTAAAACGACCATGATCAACGGTAAGCCGATGAACGACGGTTCCAGGACAATCACAAAAGCTGACCTGGGATTAGGGCAAGCGGATAACACCGCAGACCTTGACAAACCGTTGTCTACCGCACTGAATGCTTCGGTTAGTGGTTTAGCAGACGTCGGTCACCATCACGACTGGTCAGAGTTAGGCATTTATAAAGCCTCGCAGACGATTTACGGTATCGGTCGTTACGCAACTAACCAGAACGGCTTAGTTGAAAACCGTGCGGTGGTACCAAACATCCTAAAAGAGCTTTCAGCCCGTTTAGATGTGGTCGCTGCTGCTATCGCAAACGCGAAAGAAGGTACGGTAACTGATTTTGCTGCTGTGAAAGGCGCGGACTGGCGTTTTAATAGCCAGGGTACGTCAATCTCCGTTCAGGATTTGAAATATTTCTATTTGCTGGACGGGACGAAAGGCGACAGTACCGTTACCGGCGCGATTGACCTGCAAACCACCCCGATGTTTAACTGGTTCTCACCGAATAACCAGCTTGAACTGACTTGGCCTACGGGTAAGGTGAGTAACGGTACGGGAATCAACTGGACAGGTATTGAAGAACCGCCGCCGATGGGCTTCCAGTCTGTCCCGGTAGGTAAAACTGCTACACAGATGGGTGACCAGTCAGTCGTTACGGTACTGGCAAAAACGCGTGTAAGGGCATACCAATCGAAGCTCTGGGTTTATGCTGCGGGCGGTGGTCCGGTTACGGTTTACATTAACGGTAACCTGGCAGCGTCAGGCGAGTCTCCACTCGTTGCAGTGTACGAAACGTCATCAGACGTTGAAAACTACACAGTGGCAGTTAAAGCCGAATGTAGCGATACGGCTAAGTCCGCAGCGGTACAGTTTGAAGTTTACGATGGGGATTACCCCGTTTACTTCAGTGGCCCTGAAACGCGCGTAGAGCTTCTCCAGGAGTTTGTTACCACGCACGTAGGGATTCGTCACTATCTGTACGTTAACATGCTCACAGGCTCTCTGTATTCGCGTGCTGAACCGATTCAGAGCATCGCAGTTGATCCTGAACGTGGTTATATCGGTTACGTTGATATTGTTGCTGGTGAGAATTACGCGAATAAAACGGTAGGGTTTGAAACCACGTTTGATTTCGGGAAAAGTGCCGAGGTTAGTGAACACATCGACAGGCGTAAAGCTCACGGACTCAGTTCTGTGGACTGGGCGTTAACGGATAACCCACGGTTGCCGTTATTAAACCGTGCCATTGCCGAACCGAGAGCGTGTATCTTTAGAAAAGCGTTAGCAGCCGGTACAGGGGATGTTTTCCATCTTGTCAGTCGTGGTCTTTATACTTACGCACACAACCAAAACGTGAAGTCCAGTCTTCAGTACGTTGTGATACCTGAAGGTGCTACACCGTATTGCTGGTTTACACCGTTTAACCCGAAAGAAAACAACGCACCGACATTCGAAGGTTCGTTTGCGTTTGACGTTGACGACGTCGGTGGAACACAAGCACTTACTGCTGCACCGGATTTGGTGCTAAGTACGTCAACGCAAGGGGGGAGTGTTAAACGCCGCTACGTACGTATTGACCTGACGGCCAAAGCGTGTAAGTTGGGGATTGGTTCCCGTTCAGTTTCAGACGTTACTGACATTCCGTTGGTAATGGAAGAGTCTGGGGAAACAGCGGTGAATGCAACGTTTAAGGACGTGTTGTTCAACGGTGAAGAAACCAACCCCGCGATTCTCGATTTGATTGGCTGGGGTGCCGCCCGAGATAAAATCTCTGCAAACCATGCACCTCGTGGGATGATTCGTTACCGTTATAACGTAAGTACGCGTGTGTTGCGTTTAGCGTTGTCGTTCTCGCAGTTTGGGACGACGACAGTTAAACAATGTCAGTTGGAAATTCAATTCCCATTCGACTTGGTAGATTATTTCACCGGTGACGGAATAGGGTTGTCGTTTAAAGAACTGAGCGCGAAATGCCGAGTAACAATTAGCCATGCGCTGATTGATCCGGTTACGAACAACATCGACATTGATAAGTATCATTACTTACGTTCGCTGTTTGAGTCGTATCTGGATTCATCCGTTGGGTATTTGGCTGATAACAAAGACGCTGATTATAGTCAGTCTGTGATTGACCCTGCGACTTATGAGATTAGTCAGAAATATCGCGTTACGGAGAGCATTGCCTTGCCAACTGGTCAGGGAAGCGTTGCGGTTTCTCACGATGGGCAGTTACCTGCGCAGTTCTTTGATCGTAAGCTGTCTCGCGGTGCGTTGATGGCGAAGAACAATGAACTGCACACTTCCTGGAACAACGAGTGGAGTACGACTAAGGCCGCCGCAAGTCGTTATCGTCACAAACTCATTCTCCGTTTTGCACAAGGTGCCGATAAACAACAGTACCGAATTGCAAAAGTGACGGGAACGATAAAAAGTAACTGGCCAGGTAAGGTGATTATCGGTGACGCAGGGAAAGACCCATTCTTAGCGTCTACTGATAGCGCAGAGTTTGCTCTGTCAACCAGTGCTGTCGTAGGTAAAGCGATTAGTATCACGGCCACCGACTTACGTGTAGGTCAGGACATCTATATTGTCTTAGACCCGCCAGGTAATAATCCCGAAGGTTACGAGCTTAACTTTACCTGTTCGTTAGATGTGACTGATGAGCAAAGCACTCGTCAGGATCAGCTTAATGCGCAGAGCTTCGAACTGCGTAGCGGTGAAAAGCAGTTCTTAATGGAGAAACGCAATCCGTACCACATCACGAGTAAAGCGTGGAAATGGATACTTTCTGTACTGAAACGAGAACTTAACGGGAAGCAGTTAGGGGATCGTACTTAGGACAGGCTGCCTGCGGGCAGTTGTGTGTCCGTAGGTAACCCCTCCCTGTAATGGGGAGGGGTATCCATTTTATTTAAAAGTAGGAGTCTTTACGATGCCGAGAGAAGACGCGGCGCAGTTTAACGGTACGCTAAGCACAGCGACGTACCCTAACCGATTTAACGTGGTCATTCCGCCTGAAGGACCTTTTTATCGTATCGGATTAAAACTCACAGTAGCCGACGATACCGCGCCTAACGGACGTCGTACTCTGATTGAGGGGTTGGACTACTATTTAGGCTATTACTTTAAAGAACTCGCAGAAGCTGAGCAAGATCAGATTTACGGCGGGTTTATGTTGCTTACTGCAACAGAAATCGAATACGAGATTTTAGGGGTAGCACGTCAATACCGTGTACCGCAATCTGAAATTGGGAAGTTCTTAGTTCGTACTGACCTGAAAGACCCACGTAACGTGGACTGGTCTGAACTAATGGCGTATGCGCCGGTTATTCAGCCTATCGACCCGCCTGCTAACTTAGAAGAAGCGATTCTGAGGGATGAGGTTGTTAAAGCGCTGAACGACATTCGTAAGAAAATCATTCAACGTTCGACAGAATTAGATGCGGCGTTCAGTGAAGTCACTAACCTGATTTACGAGAACGGCAAAAAGGTTTTCGACGAAGAATTATACCAGCATCATCGTAATCCTAACGCGCATCATTATACCACGGACGACGTTGCTGCTCTCCCCGTATTAGGACGTGCGGTTGACGCCACAAAAGCATTTGGGCTGACGATTGACGAATTGGCCACGCTGATGGGTTCAGCGGGTATTGAGCAATCGGACGTTGACCAGTTAATGGGTGAAGCCCTCGGCACCGTTTACGGTCGATGGGGCACCACGAACGGCAACGAACTAACGTTTAAAACGTCAGGTGGGCACATCATCAGTATTCGAGGTGATAAGTGGCTAATCACCTCGCCGCAACCGTTGGTGATTAAAGCAGACCAGGACAACAACGAATCGGGTTTAGCGGTGGAGTTCAGTGCGGGTCTGAATACGCTTTGGGTTCACTCAGGGTCAGAGCAGGACGTATTAGCACCGGTTTATAACTCTGTGTACCTGGTTACACCAGAAATGGTGAACATGTATCTGACGTCAGTAACGTTGCTTGAAGCAAATGCGTATTTCAAAGCGTCAGACACCGTAAAACCGTACGGTACCGCAAAACAGACTAACCCGGTCACGTTAAATGCGAATATCCCTACAGCATCTGAATCGGTTTACGGGCTGTTCTCGATTACGAACATCTCTACGTCTGCGGCGTTAGGTACTGCCATCTCCCAGAAAGCCGTAACCGAATTAAAAGACCGCTTGGACTTGTACGTTGACGATGACTATACCGTTAACGGTAAAGGGTTTGTTAAGACGGGCGACAACATGGTGTTAACCTTAACGAAAACCGATTTCGGTATCGATAAGATGGATAACACCATACCGAGTGCTAAGCCGGTGACAAAAGCGTTAACGAACGTGTTGAAAAACAAGAGTTTGAAAACGCACACCCACACTACTGCTGACTTGGATAACGTCCCGATTGGTAGTGCAACGGTTGACGGTATCTTGCAACTCTGGGATGCGATTGACACCACTAACGATAAAGCTGTCACGTCACGTCAAGGCTGGTTATTCGCAAAAGAGATTAAGAAAGTCTCTGATAAACTGAATACCATCTTACCGGCATGGACGGTGGGGGGTGCGAAGTTCGGTAATAAGAACTTCTTACCTATTCCAGCGTTAGGCAACTACGCAGGTTATACCAAAAACCAGTCTTACCAGAAAGGGGTTGTTGGGTATCAGCAGGGTAAGGTTTATTCGCTCCGTAACGGTTCTAACGGCGTACCGGGTACAGAAGCTATCTATTACGGCTACGCGGACATTAACACGTCAAACGCGTTTGTAAATCCGCAGCAGACCTCAGTGAAATACCATCCCGCTGGGATGAGTAAATATCCTGGAGTGACCTTAAAAGCTATATTGATTGGTGGCCAGGAAGCGATTATTTGTCTGGGTTCTGATAATAACCGTTATTTGGTGTTGTTTAATGGTTCGATGGATCACACTAAACACACGGTGGTATGTCGCGTTACGATGCCCGTGTACCGTAACGGCAACCCCAGCGGTACTGTGGAACAAACCTGGAATCCGTGGCCAGAAGCCGATGATGTTGTGTTGGTTGAGGATTACGTTTATCTTCTCCGCTCTACGGTAAATAACTCTGCTTACGCAGTAGCAGCTTGGCGTCTACGTAAGGACGATTTGTCTACTAACACCACGTTAGAATTTGAACGTGTAACCCTAACCGGAGAAATGGGGCAATTCGGAGATAACCTCTGTTTACGAATTGGTCAGAAGACCGAAGAGTCGCAGACAGGTCAGTTCTTTACGTATTTCCCACCAGAGGCACGGGCTAAATGGACAATCGGTCACAACTTTGTTCACGGGCCAGAATGTAACCACGCTTGTGCAGTGCGCGACGGCGTGATTCGTGTGAATCATGTTCCCACCGTGTGGTTTGCGGCTGCCGACGGTACGACGATTAATTTCCGTCAATGGGCAACAAGTTTTACAATCGATACGACGACGGGCAAAGTTACGTTAGAAGGACGCGAACGCTTCCCTATTAAAGTTGACACGACCAGATTGTCGTTCGCGGATGGTTCAACTGTAGAAACCAGTCGTAAATGGGGTGGTGGTCAGGCAAACAACCGTTGTTTCGCGACGTATGCTAAACCCAACGGTGCGGGAATGATGCTTTCCTGTTGGCAGTCTAACGATGCAGACCAAATGCCTAACGTTTCTATTAAAGGAACACAAGGCAAAGAGTTCTTCGATTACCTGCGTTACGATAACCCAAACAATACCTCAGGCGAAGGAACGTTTACCTGGGATAAAGGTCGCGGTTCTATTTATACCATTGGTCTTTCCCATCCTGTTGGGATTGGTGGTTCGAACAAAGTGTGGATGTCTAACCCACGTAACCGTTACACCATCGAAGTAGAAGTTGATCCGAACAAACCTTACGATGTTCCGGGTTATAGCGGATACGGCCCGAACAACAACCGCCGTGAAGTCGATGCAACGCTTTACGAGCAGCTTAGCTGTATGGCTGCGTGCATGACTCCTGAGGAGCGTCACGGACAGTTAAACGGTTGGTATTTGACCAAAGCAGAAACGTTCCCGTATCGTAACATCTACGGTAACTTCGCGTTGTCTTCCGAACGCTTAACGCTAGAAGAAGCCGATCGCCAGAAAATGATCAGGATGATTGTCGATGGCGCACCATCTGGTCAGGCAAATGGTTACGCGAACGAACGTATTAGTGCTGCACATCAAACCGGTAATGCATTGTTTGCTCTTTGGATGTTGGGTATCAACACCGTGTGCGAATTTGACTTGTTGCAAGTTTCGTGCATGAAAACCTTAAGTAACGGACGTCGAGTTCTCGATATCTATTACTTCATGGTGAGTCCGACCAAAGAGAACGGCTACTTACGTTTCAATTCAGCCACCTTTAAGTTGGTGGACTGGTTCTTAGACCTCGATTATGGTTTGAGTTATCAGTCTTTGAGGGAAGAAGGGGGTGGTAAAACACGACGTGTGGGTCAGCCAATTTTTGCTTCTGTGGATGGGACTAACTTCGGTATCTGGCTACCTTATACGTTAACTATCCGAAATATCGGGGACCTAAACGCCCTGGGCTACGCTGCTAAATATACCTTCGACCCTGCTTCAGGTTGGACACGCGTTGCAGGTAAATCACAGTTGCGTAAGATGGCTCCTGCACATAGACCAGAATCTGGCTGCTATATGGGTGCCGGCAATTGGGACAAGATGGCGTTGATTTACTCTAAAGCTGACCGTGTTTTCTGTTCAGGTAACGCGTATACAGCCGCAGAGTTCGTTAACGACACGACGTTCTCAACCGGAGGTCAGGCTGTTATTATTGCCGGTGTGGAGACAGCAGAAGGTTGGATTCTGTACTTGACAGAAGAAGTTAAATTAGACTTCGGTAGCAGCAGTTACACGCTTCCAACGTGGTCTGTGGACTTAAGCAGCGAATTCCCGTCCAATCACGCTAACCAGACGTTCTACGTGCACGCTGAGGTGTCGGGTTCTACCGCACAATACCGTATTGGTTTGGAGCAGTTAGCTGATACTTCAACAAGACTGTTCGTCGGGACAGTAACCACTGATTCCAACCGTATTACGGATATCAGTATCGATAAAGTAAAACGGTTAGGTCGTGTAAAAGAGCTGGAAAATCATGCCTCGGTTGTTGATCAGCACGATGTGGGGCAGGCGTTCGACAGGAAAACTGGTCCACTATTAACAGTGGTTAATAAACCCGTTAAAGCCATTACAGCATCTGCGAGCAAGGGTGCTGGGTATGTCGATGGTCAGAAATGGAATACGTTGTCCGGGATTGCAACGCGGCCCAGATTGCCGGTACAGGAAACCTATTCAGGTTATAAAAGTATCAGCAGGGTGGCGTATGAAAACTGCGCTGACCAGTTCTGGCAGAAAGCGGTTGCTGCGAACGTTGCAGCGGCTACTGCTTCTGAGAACAAACAAGCAGCAACCGCGAACATGAAGTGGTTGGGTGCGTATACGAAACCGACTACCGGTCCGAATACATATCTGGCATTGAGTCTGCGTGTTAGAGTGCCTGGCGATCCTGGTACCGTTAACCGTAGACTAAAAATCAGGCTTGCGGCCCCGACAGGTATAACTCAAGTTCGTTACGGGTTAAATCAGTCTGGTGGTACGATGACTGAACAGACAGTAACGTTGACTGCTAACAGTTATCTGGAAAAAGAACACGCCGGATTTAAGCCAGCCGAAGAAGTCCGTGTACATGCTACGTTTGTCATTCCAAAAAATGAATACGATAGCTACCGGACCAAATTTGGTGCTGTTCAGCTGATTGACGTTGAGACGAACACTGTCATTAAACAGACAGATATCGACACACCGTTTATCGTGTATACTGACACGGAGTTGGCAGCGCAATCTGGTTTGGTGTACAAAGCGGTTAAGGGTCAGTTCCATCAACTCCCAGCTCAACCTGTCGTCATTGTAACCGACGGACAAACAGGAACTACACCACCGGTGAAAACCTCGTTTGCTGACGGGACATTAACGGTTTACGTGGCAACCACGTACGACGCGGTTAACCCAGCAGAAACACGCGACATCGATAAGCTCCAGTTCAATCTTATGTTTACATCTTAACGCCACGAGACAAGGATGTCTCGGATTAAGGAGAGTGGCCATGGCCTCCATTGTATACCAATACCCTTTAGATTTAACGGGAACCCTAACCTCTAACGCCGTGGAGCGTCAGATTACGTTAGGTACAGGTAAAGTTAACCGTGCGTTTGCTTTCCCTGATGGGCCGTTTTATGCTGATACGTTCCGCTTGCGGGTTGCCAACCGGCCCGATGCGACGTACGAACGCGGAACGGACTATGAGTTGATTTTTGCACACCCGGCTTACGAGAAATTGACGAGGAACCGGGAAGTAGTAATGGCGGTTGTTGTAACGAACACCGCGATTCCGACCGATATCACGGTATCGGCGCAAGTAGTCGGTGGTCCACAGTCTGCAGTTGTGACCGCGATAGAACAGGCGATTGCCGAGTTGAATCTCGATAATCGAACCGTAGGTTTTAAAGACTTACGAAATGTTCCTGATACGTTTCCTTCGGCACCAACGTATAAAGACGTCGGTGATATTTACGGCTTCGAATACATCATTACAGTGCTCGCCGGTATTAAAGATGCGATAACTGCGGGTGATGCTGTACAGCTTGAGAACATCAAAGCAATTCTCGAAAGCCTGAAAAACGATTTCCTGGACGCACTGAACGCGCACATTAACTCCACTGGTAACGTTCACCATCTGGATATTCATCAGGTTAACGGGTTAACAGAAACGGAAATCCGTGCACTTATCCGTGACGTACAGTCTGCCATCGATGCAACGATTACTGAAATCAATGCATTGAAGAAAGCGGACGAAGCGTTAGGGAAACGTATTGATGCTGTTGTCAAATCTCTGGAAGCGTGGAACGATCAACTTAACGTCGTTGCACAAAACTACCAGAAAATGGCACTGGCACTGGCGAACCTAAACTCGTTAGTGTTACAGTTACAGAAAAATATCAACGATCTGAACACCAAACTCAACCAAGCGATTCAACGTATTGCTGCGTTAGAACAGCGGGGTAATGAGACCGATCAGAAAATTGATAATCTGCAACAAAACCTGGATGCGCTTAAACAACAGGTTGCGAATAACACGAACGCAATCAGTCAGGCGAATCAGAACCTACAAAACCATATTGCTGCAGATAACCCACACACAGGTTACCTGCACAAGAAATACGGTGGTGTGGTTCAGGCCGCTGTACACGTTAACGCTAACCTGACGTCTCGTGACGACGTTCAGGCAGAAGCGGGTACGAGATAACTTTATTACAGGAGGAACTATGCTTATGGCTGGTTCCTCCTCTATTTTAATTTTAAGGAAGCGTAATGGCGATTAGTGTTAAACAAATGCGCGATCGGTTAACCGTGGTAGAAAATACAGTCGCTACCGCCCCTCGTGTCGATGCGCAGGTCGCATCGAAAGCGCATAACGCGGCAGATTCGTTTTCTGGTTGGACACCTTCACGCTTAGACTGTGGAGGAACGTGTTCGTGGACATGTTCTAACGGTTGTAGTCACGGTTGCTCTAGCTGTTCAGGTAACTGTTCAGCCGCTTGTGTGGGTAGCTGTTCTTCGTCCTGTGGGGGTAACTGTTCAGGATGCTCTGGCTGTTCTGGCGGTTGTTCTAGCAGTTGTACAAGTACCTGTACCGGAAGTTGTACTGGACGTTGTTCGCATAACTGTTCGGGTGCTTGCTCCGGCGGATGCTCTGGACGATAGGGGGAAGAAATGGCGGTTGGATTAGCTGAATTAGTAAGGCGTCTTAATAACGTCGATAGTATCGCGCTGAAAAACACCACAGGTGTACAGAACTATATTCGCAATAAGGCCACGAATAACGCGGACCTGTTCGGTGGTCGGAATCGTGCGCATTATGACTGTGCGGGTACGTGCTCCTTTACCTGCTCGAGTTGTTCTGGTGGTTGTACAGGGAACGCGTCTGGTGGTTGCGGTTCTTCATGCTCTGCAAACTGTACGTCAGGGTGTTCCAGTAGTTGTTCAGGATGTTCGGGGAGTTGTTCGGGTGGGTGCGCTAATGCGTGCTCGGGCACTTGTTCGGGAGGCTGTACAGCGTCGTGTTCCAGTAGCTGTACGGGTGGCTGCTCGTCGTGTACAGGACGATAGGAGGTGAGAAGTGATTTCCCTCAAAAATATTCGAGACCGGATGGGTCAGGTTGAAGGATACATTAAAACCACAGACGCGAATAACTACATCGCTAACCAAGGTACGGTGTCCTCAACGAATAACTTGGCAGGATTACCGTTAACTCACTATAACTGTAACGGTAGTTGTAGCTGGGCGTGCAGTGGTAGCTGTAGTAAAGGAGCGGGGGGAAGGTAAATAAACCCTCCGGTGGTAGCACGGTTATTACACAACAATCGAGTAAATCGAACGGGTTTACTGCTGAGTTTCAAGTTACCGGCAGACAATGACGGGGCGGGTTCTATACCCTGAATGTCCGTCTGACCGTGAAATAATTGGAGTAATCAATGAAGAACGATCTACATCTTGCATATACGACAACGTTCAATCATCCACTTCACATCTCTTCCCCTGATTCAGTACGTCACCATCTTGCTGATGACGTACGTTTAATTGCCATGATTCCTGGGGAATGGCCGAAAGTGCGTGGTCGTCATATCGCTAATCGTGACAACTTTACGGTTGAGAATACGTTCAAAATTCGTGATATGGTTGGCGAAAGCATCGTTGTCTTTACCGGTGACAACTCACAACGCGGTAAACTTATCGACGGCAAATATTTCTTTAGCGACGGTGTGTTAAATAATACAGTTGACTTAGAACTTATGTTCACACCGTTTGAAGAACTCGATGCTAAACCAATGGCGCGTCGTTGGTGGAGTCCAGACTACCTGGGTGCGTTCCCTAACTACTACGCGTTGGTTGAAAAGGATACCAAAGAGTATTTTGATACGGAACCGTATATCGATATTGAAGGTTATCAAGAACTCGGAATTACGCATTTGGCTGACTTAATGGCATACAGCTATAAGTTTGAATGGATTCGTGAACGTTCGGTTTGGAAAGCCATTACTGACGAACACGTAATTACGAAACGCATTCGTAAACCGTGGATGCAGCATATGGTTCAGGTACGTTTTGGTCAGAGCCCAGCTACCGAAGCGGACATTTCCAAACTCGTCAGCTTCTTGCTGTCGAAAGTTAAGCTGACTGACGAAGAAGCCGAAGCGGTTAAGCCGATGCTCGACCGTGTTGTGACCTTAGAAGACCTCAAACGGATGAATAGCCGCTACAACGAACTTAACCGTTTACTGGAAGCGTATAATTCACCACTGATTTTAAAACCCGGTGTTAACTTCGACGAAGATCCTTTATTCGCCATCGATTATATTTAAAAATACTGGAGCAACCTGCAATGATAGACAATGTGGAATCCAGGATCTCGACGAAGTTGTACGATAAACCCACTATATTGTCCGTAGTTACGACGTCTAAGTGTAACCTAGACTGTAGTTTCTGCGGTGGAGCCTACTACATGAATCGTGAAGATTCGTCTCGTGCTTTTCAACGCGAACGTATCCTGGAATTACTACAAGAGAATCCAGCTATTAAGGAAATACATTGGACAGGTGGTGAACCGCTACTCGTCCAACGTAAGATTGAGGATTTCGTTAACGAACTGAAAGTGTCTCATCCGCACCTTGAGCATCACTTGTATACTAACGGCTTAAAACTGCGTAAATCGCATCTTACGCTGCTAAAAGACTTTGAGCATGTGTTTGTATCAATTGATGGCTACAAGCGTTCTGAGCGTCCTTTTATGCGCTTTATTGAAGAGGATAGCCACGAAGCACTGGAAGCGTTATACGAACTCGATAACTTCCAAACCTGGGCTGTGATTACGCGTGACCAGTTAGCCGATAAGCGCTGGTATGAAGATATTGTGGATTTGCATCGTGCGATGTACCACTATCGTCCCCGTGCGTTTTCTCTGATGTTTGATGCCCAAATGCCAAAACCGTTGTCTCCCGATCACATCATGAACTTCGTTTATGGTTATTTAAAGATTCAGGAGAATATGGAACGGCTGAACGTCCAAACTGGAGAATCGTGCGGCGTGTCTGTCAGCAAGATTTTCGAAAACGAGTGTAATGTCTGTAGCGAAGAGTTGTATTTGAACGCAGATGGAACAGAACATCAGCTTCAGAATGCACCGGCTATCTTAAACGGTGGGTGCAATCAGCTTGCTTGCTCTATCGGGGTAGGTGCTTACGAGTACATTAAACGCGTGATTTATGCAGAGCGTAAAAGGATAAGCAAAGATGAGCAATAATGAAGCACCACGTTCACAACGTACTTACCAGGTGGTAACAAACCTGTCTTGTAACTTAGACTGTGAGTATTGTTACGAACGTAAGTATCCGCGTAATAACAA
Organism: Baylisascaris schroederi; assembly: GCA_006503575.1. Classification (NCBI taxonomy): domain Eukaryota; kingdom Metazoa; phylum Nematoda; class Chromadorea; order Rhabditida; family Ascarididae; genus Baylisascaris; species Baylisascaris schroederi. Next base: position 196,645 of record QEWY01000964.1, on the reverse strand, counting down.
AGCGGCGGATATCGTGGATTTCTTACACGCCTGTTTTGAGCGCGATAAAGATATTCCGAACATCGACGTCATTATTGATATCATCGGTGGCGAACCTTTTATGCAACCGAAACTGCTGTTAGCGGCGTTTGAAACCGCAGAACAGCTGTGTAAGGAGCATAATCGTCCGTATATGTTCAGTATCTCCACGAACGGGACGTTGTTAGACCGTCCGTTAAACCGTGAGATTGTTGAGCGTTGGAAAGACAAACTCTCCATCGGTGTTTCTATCGACGGGTTGCCAGAAGTCCATGACCGCTATCGTATCTTTACCACGACGCGTCAGGGTTCTTACGAAGCCGCAGTTCGTGGTTATAACTACTTAAAAGAAGTGGGCATTGCCGAACTGGGTATTAAGGCAACCTTCACGACCGAAACCTTACCGCATTACGCGGCGAGTATGAAGTCATTAATCGACATTGCCGGTGGCGGTACGATTTCAGGTAACGTGACGTACGAAGATATCCTTCCACGGAGCATGGCAACGGATATTGCGTTGCAGATGATCGAGGTGATGGATTATTGGATTGAGAAAGGGCTACACACCAACCCACGTAACGTGTTGTCCCACATCATTCCTGAAGGTCTGGACTTCCGTCAGATTTGGGACCCGGATTGGCGCGATAAACTGCTGTACGACGACACGCACCGTTATAATCCCGAACGTTTACGTCCGTTCTGTGGGACGCTGACGTTTATGACTTGTTTAGGTTTTGACCGTAAGGTTTACGGTTGTAACCGGTTTATGTCAACGGTAACGTCGCGTTCTGCGGTGTTTGAGTTAGTCGGTCGTGAGTTTGTTAGCTTAGACGGCGGGAAACTGCTGGAAGAGATTCAGACGCAATACACCAACTATCCTGAAACGTGCTTAGGCTGTCCGATGAAACACGGTTGTGGGAGCTGCGCAGCCGCTTCCTACGAAAACGGTGAAGGGACACTGGAAGACCGTAAGGCGTATCACGCTGAACGACGTCAATGTGGTTGGACGACCGCCAAACTGATGGCAGCAGAATACTGGCGTCAACGTACAGGTACCGTCCACGCGTCGTCACTGCACGATTCGTCTGTATGTTACTGTCCGAAATGTACGCGTGAGCGTGAGCAAGCTAAACGTGCGTTAAATGCACAACCTACTGAGGCAAATAATGAAATCAATTCTGATCCACAATTTTACGAAGCGTAAACTCCACCTGGTTGAGCGTTTTCTGCGTAAACACAAACTCTATAACGTTCACGCCATTATCCCTGGTGAAGACTTTACAGATGAGATTAAACCCCTGTTGATTAAGTACGGGTTAAACGTGATGATTCCTGTTTACTGCACAGAAACAGGCCATGAGTCCGTTGTGGAAATCGAAAAACGTAATCCGGGTTTCGAACAACGTGTGCTGGACTACCCACGCCACAAAATCGAACTGCTTCGTTATTCAGCGGAGAATCCGAGCAGCGCATCTATCGCTGCGTTAGCGGTGTCTTTCCCGCGTCTGCCGATCCGTTGTTTGCGTTCCACGTCTATCTACGATGCGTATTACGTAGAGCATCAGACGTTTAACGAAAACGTATTACCGCAATTAACGGATGAAGAACGCGACATTGCAAACGTGGTGTGGTCAAACGATCTCTCTGAAACCTTCCAGTTGATTGATTTTGGCTTGCTGCAAGAATTAGGTATGGTTGGAGAAGAAGAATGTCTGCTTCTAACAAAAGCTTAACGAAGGAAGAGATTCGCGCGCGTTATTTCGCTCACGATCTCCCAATTGACCGTCACGGTAACTACATGGAACGTGTAGGTAACGAAGACCGTGGACGTACGGGGTTCTGTGCTTTACTGCACTACAAGTTGATTGAAGGGATGAGTGATGAAGAAGCTTTAGCCCAGATGCAAACTTACGAAATGTCTCCTATCGAATCGAAGTTTACACTGAATAAAGCAAAAGAATTCATTACTGACGTTCTGGAGATTGACCTGGATGAGATTCGTTCGAATATGCGCTCGACGTCTCGCTATATCTATTTAGATATCCAGAAAATCATGTTGGAAATTGAACACCGTTACGAAGACCAGCGTCACGGCTATATCGAAGTTGACGGTCGTCATTTCCAAGCTGACGAAACCTCTCGTCAGATGCTGGGCCAATATATCCAGTCTGAAACTGCACCGGATTATTGGCTGGACACGTCGAATACACGTATAGAACCGTTTACGCTGGAGCAATGTAAAGCGTTGATGGCGGCTATTGTGAAGCGTGACCAACAGCTACACAACGCGATGTCTGCCCAGAAAAGTGAAATTCGTCAGTACGCTGAACAGCGTGACTACGACACGATCCGTGCACTTGCACTGGAAATGGGATTAGAATAAAAAATACCTACCTCCGTAAAGGAGGTAGGTAAACTTATTATTTTTTGTTATAGTAGTTGACTTAGCGATTAAGCAGTAAAGCCGTCCAGCTCACCGTTGGTGGTGGCCAGGTCAATACGATTATCGACAGGTTTCGGTGTAACCACGAAAGTTGCCATTACACCTTCTTTATACTTCAAGTGACCTGCGTTAACGGTGCAGGTTACAGTACGCAGTGTAATGTTGTCGTGTTCGTCTTTTTGGTCTTTGGTCGTGTAGGTAACGTCAGCCGGAGCGACCATATCAGTCGGTTTAACTTTGGTCAGATACAGTTGCAGCCAAGCACGTAGTTCGTTCTGGTCAACCCAGCGAGAGAGGTCGTCGGTCATTTCAATACGACCAACAACACCCGGTTCTAAACGATCGTAGTGAAGTTCGACAGTGCCCTTAAAGTTTTCTGACGCGACTTGGGCGGTCATTGTTACTTTAGAGTTCTTACCTTCTGCATTAGCAGTAGCAGCGCTGAATTTAACGTCCGCATCGGTCAACTGATGTGCCAGGTCAGGGTTAGCAGCATTATACAGGGCAATCAGTTGTTTTTTATACGTAACGGTTTGGATTTCCTCTGGCATCTTACTCTACCTTTTTATTGTATACGTTAAAAAAGTAAATCGGGGAGGTCACCCCCCCCCCGATTTAGCTTACTTAGCCACCGACTGCCGGTGCAGTGAAGCCATCAAGTTCACCTTCCAGACCGCTCAGTGCTACTTTCTCAGGAGCCGGAGGAGTAACTTTATACGTTGCAACAGTACCCGGCAGGAACTTCAGGTGTCCAGCCACAACGGTTACTACGTAAATGGTTTTGCCGTCTTCGTCACGAGAAATGGTTTGCAGGTCGTTTTCACCGAACTCGTCGTCGGTATACCCTTTCTCAGCCATAGCTGCGTTAACTTTCGCTACGATTTTCGCAGGCGAATCGAAATCGGTAGCAGGTGCAGTTACGTCAACTTCACCAACGATGTCGCAGGAAAGACGAGTATAGTGGAATTCTTTCTCGCCTTTGAAGTTCTGGCTTTCTGCCTTGGCGGTCAGGGTAATTTTAGTGTTGCGGCCAGCGTCTCCGCTGAACTCAGCAACCGCGCCAAAATCGACATCTTCAACCGTCAGTGTGGAAGCGGTGTCTGGGTTTTTGGCTTTTACAGCATCGATAAGCTGCTGATTGAAGGCTTTAGCCATCTTTTTTACCTCGTAAGTGGTAGGGGTGGATTGCATAAGAAAGTTATTTTAGACATTTCCTAAAATATAGATATGACGGTTGGCAGTAAGCGCTAACCTGAAAAAATATTTTTCTTAATTTTAATAAGGAAGAGATTATGCTAAAACGCATTCTCGTAGTCGTTGCTTTTGTAATGACGTTGGCAAGTTGTGCTATTCAGCCGAACGCAGAAGGTCAGTTCTCCACCGTACCTGTTGACCAACACGATATGGTCATTTACACCTGCACAGGCGCTTCCCAAGAATTCGTTGATTTTAAACCGGTACCGTCTAGCCTAAAACTGATGCCCCTTTCGGTGTTAGTCATGGATACAGGGGCGAATTGGGTCGCTACATGGAACGAAGGTAAAATTGAATCTCCGCAACTTTATAAAGACCTGTTAGGAAAAGTTGACGGTAACTTAAACGTCGTTACCGGTGAGCGTTATTACCGTGTAAACGGGTTACTGTCGAAAACCCCAACGTTTGCGTATTCTACCATCAACTACAAAACGGGTGAAGGTAAAGGCGTAACGTTCTTCAGATGTCACGAAGGCAGCATTCCAGATACCGGCACTATGCTGCATCCGGTAGAATAATAAATACCCTCCTGCTTAGCAGGAGGGTAGGCTTATTTTGTCCGTAAAACGCGCTAGAACGCGTTCTAAGACGCTTTATACAAAATAAGGTACAATCACCCTAAGTTAAGGATTACGCGCTTAGATTTTAACTAAGGCGCTCCAATCGATAGGGCTTTGTTTTACGACTTTCACAGTACCGCGATTCGGTGACCAGAACGTGATATTCGGTTGGTTACGAACATCGATATGCAACCAGGTAATATCACATTCAATAAAGTGAATGAACGGAAACTCATCAGGATTAGCCGCGATATAGTCGTGAACTTGTTTTACGGTGCTGTCTAACAGAGTGGCGTCAATAGCATTACCGAATTTATGCTGACTTCCTGAATCGGAATAAAGCTGTAGCGCACGTTGTTTATAATTACCGCCCTTAGGCTTTTCTTGATTGATAAAGAAATCTAAGGTTCTTAGTCCACGCTGTTGCGCAGCAGTTGAGTTAATGACCATTCTACCGAAACGGTTACGAATCTGCTGTAACGAAATCATTAACAGTGGATTCATAAACCGAATCGCAGAGTCACCGTATTTGGTAATGTACGCTTGTGGTACTAACTCTTTGAGTTTAAAGTTACTCGGATTTGGATGAAACATCTTCCCTCCCAGACAGGAACGCCCGTTTGATGTTCAGGTATTTGACATTAACGGGACAACCTGTGGTGATATCAACTCGTTCGTGGTCAGGAATAGCAGGCTCCTTAAACTCGCGAACGAACAAATAGTTTCGATTGTAATCTAACGTACGGTAGTCGTTAGTGGTATAAGACGGTTTCGCGTTAGGGTCTACGTAAGCATCCCAACCGAATCCTACAACGGCTTTATAAAACGTTTGGCAAATATACGGTGAAATTTCTAACGACTGCATAATACGCAGAAACGTTAAGTCAGCGAACTCTTTATCGATAATTCGAGAAACGTTACCACCGGGTGTCATAGGGTAACTACGTTCTGTACTGCATTTCTGGTATAACAAGTCGTGAATACACGCAGCCGGTGCCCAAGGACCGTCAGGATGGAAAATTCCCTGTAAGTGTTCGGGTATCGACGCTAAGTCGGTTACGAACCCTTTCGGAGCGGTTAACCACAGTTGCGTGTCAGGTAATACACCGGTTAAATAAACCGCACGGTCTAAGTGTACGTGGTCGTGATAAATCTCACGTAACGTAAACGGATAATGGTAATCCTCCGTTAATACAAACCACTTATTATCTAAACGTTTATATTGAAGCTTTTCCATTACCCACACCTTTCCTTACAAAAACCAGAAGAATTCTTGCCCACGTTTTTCGTCTTTACGTTTTCGACCAGACGTTAACGCTTTCCACAATAACGCTAAGAGTTTAGCAAACCAGTTCATTTTACTAACCCCGCTTTTACCGCATAATCTGCCATTTCTCTGAACACGCGGCCGTACCAGCCGTAGGTGTATTTCTCGTTTCGCTTACGTTTCTCGGAGATTTCCGTGTAGTAAGTTACTTGGTGCGAGATTAACGCAAAGATTAAAATGCTTAACCCTTCATCTTTACGGTATTTCAGATACGCGTTCAACGCACCCAGCGTTTTAGGCCCCATCCCACCGTCAGTGTCGATATCTGCGTAGAGTTTCCCTTCGTTATTTAAAACGTTGAGAATACGTTGCAGTGATTTCACACAGTTAGCACGCCCTGCGTTAATCCCGAAATCAAACATTCTGTCAGCCAGTAACGGCGAGATAGCGAAAATCTCATCGAGTTTGAGTTTCTTCCACCAACCGCGATCGTAGATATCGAATGCTTGTGCACGAGTGAGGTCTTTCATTTTCCCTGTGTAGCCGTACTCGCGTGCGGTGGTTAAAGTTACACCGTGACAGGTTTCTCCACCTTTGTCATCAGGGTCGTTTACGTACCCACCTTCCAAATCGGTTTTGGATTCAATAATACCTTCTTTAGTCCAACGTTCGGCCATTTTCGTTTAACTCCTATTTTACACAAAAAAGAAAAGAGGGTGGGGTAATCCCCACCCTGTGATTATTTTTTCTTTTTAGCGCGAGACGCCGCCTTTGGCGGTGTGGCTTCAGCCGGTTTACGCGCAACGCGCACTGTAAAACCGCCAACCCAAGTCAGACACTCAGGACGGAAGAAAATACCGTGTTCGATAGCGCTACCGTCTAACGGTAACTCACCAACCTGTTCTACCCACACGTCGTCTTCTGTAAGGGTTAGGCTGTACTGCTCGTTAATGACGGGCAGTAAGTCAGCGGTAGTCGTTGCAGATTCTACCAACAGCTTCGGTAATACGTTCAGGAAATATAAACCTGCGTCAATGCGGTTATACTGGAACGTTTGTTCGTTAGTGTAACCGAGATTCTTAATTGACGCAACCGTAATTTCGGTATTGTAAGTACCGGTGGTCACAACCGGATCGCCCAGCGTGACTTTGGTGGTGTCGAACTCAGCGTCCGGGTTAGCCTTCTTAATAAGGTCGAAGATAGTTTCTTGATTGGCCATTACTGTAATCCTCTTAATCTAAGAATCCCGGTAAGACCGGATTAGTCTGTGCTAATTCAATCTTCGACTTCGGACGATCGGTACCGTTAAAGTGGATTAACAGATTACCGGTCAGGTTAGAACACAGTGGGCTGAGTGTCAGCACCAACACACGAGTGAACTTCGTATTTGCGCCTTCGTAACCTGCGGTTGGGCCATCGTAAATAACTTTCGCACCGTACAGGTTGTTAGCCGCGTTCTTAGGTACGCTTACCCATTTCTCGTCAACGACGCTATCCAGTTTAGTAGCTAATTCTACCAAGTCTACAGTGTCGTTGATAGTAATCGGGTCCAGGTAATCTTTTTCTGCGGTGAAATCAATCGGATGAGAATAAACTGCCGCGTTACCTTTCTTCGTAGACGGATACTCTACCAGATTCTCTAATTGAGTAACCGGTAACAGTTCGGTCAGGTCAATAGGATCACGCAGCGTAAGCGTTACTACACCGCACCACTCGTAAGATTTCTCGTTAGCGGTAAGCTGATGGGTCTCACCTTCAACTTTTGCGTCAACGATATCCGAGGGTAAAATATTTAGGTTGTATTTTGCGTTAATCGCATTAAGCAAATCGGATGCGGTTACCACATTGTCGTTACCGAATACCAACTCACCGGTTAGGTAGTCAGGTAAATTACGACGGTGGTAAGTCACTGTTAAAGTAGTAGACTCATCGCCTTTGAGTTTAGAGGTCAGAACCACCTGGGTATCAACCCCAGTACCGGTAGGTTCCCCGATTTCAACATCACTGAAAGTCAACGGTGGACTGATATTGTTTTCAGTGTTGATGAGTTTTAGCAGTTTCTGTTTTGACGTAAGAGACATCGCGTTAACTCACAGTAAGTAAAAAGGTTTAAGAGGTCGTTTTACATCCCTCAGCCAGCATAGGAATAGTCGGGTAAGGCGTAAGTAAAGTGGTGTCAAAATAACAAAAAAGAAAAGGGAAAGAAAATTAATTCCGCTATAGACCGAAGCCTATAGCGGAGCATTAAGTTAGCGAACGTTATGTGCTAAGTACATCAGCGTACGAGTGTCGATGTCACGAGAAGTTTGTGACATCTGGCTCAGTAACTTGTTGGCGGTAGGATCGCTATAAACACGTTTTAACCATTCGTCAACCATTTCTGGTACAGTGTCGACCAGGAGCGGATAGTTAAGATTTTCCAGTGTGTATTCAACGAATTCGTGCATCAGGTTCTGGTCACGGTGCATGGTGTCACCTAACTCACCCACAGGGTACTCTTCACGAGGACGTTTACCCCAGCTACAGATGTGCATGTAGTTAGTATTCACAATTTCTTGATATTCTTCTAACTTAACTAAATCGAAGTCAGTATTTGGACGACAGAAACCTGCTAAAACGCCTAGAGCAATCGGATTGTTACGAATATAGTTACGGATATCATCTTTTAATACGAAAAACATTTTAATACTCCTTTAGGTAAATACAATAATAGAGGGGTGGTTTACCACCCCTTTAGATGATTTTAGAACGTCGTTAATTAACGACGTTTTTGACAATTAGGACAATCGCAATCTTTGTTGTAAATATTAAAAAGCTTTTCGAGAAGCAGGGCACGTGTTTTTTCGATATAAGAATCCGTTGAAACAATTCGCAAAAAGTTCGTTAATGATTTGAAAACCTCAACATCGTTGTCGATCAAAACGGTGAGCGTTTCACCTTTGTAAACGGATTGATGAATTTTCTCCTTGTGTTCGTGAACAGCCACACGCATGAGTTCATCAGCGGTATCTTTTCCGATACCATGAATCGAAATAAGTCGAACGGCATCGTTATCGATCAGCTCAGCGATAGAACTAATTTCTTCCATGAGATTACGATCGTCTTTCTTCAATCGAACGACGATCTTATCGTTATCCGAATAAATGCCTAAATCGTCGGGATAGAGGGTCTCTAACGCTTCTTTAATTTCCTTAATCTTCTTACCTTCGTACCAGAGGACATGAGGTTCGTCTTTCTGCTGTTCTTCGACCTCGGGTTTCGGTTGTTCGGTCTCGGTAGGTTCCGCCTGGGCGTTCGTGGTACCTTCTGCTGGGTTGAGTAACTCGCCGATTTCTTTCGCGATAGTATCGCAAAGATAATCGTTGCTGTGAGTCCAGTAGAATACGATGCTTTCGTCATTGAGCTGCTCTACACGGAAATGTACACCTTTATCCAGGAATACATGATAAAGTTGATCGAGTAACTGCGCTTCAGGAACCGGACGGATTTCAGTTTTAACGAGTGGGGTAATCTCGATATTATACATGTCAATTTTCCTTTTTGGTAAATTATTCGTAGTTGTGCTTAAGGAACTCTAAAGCACGTTGGTCATTGGTTAATGCTACTGCCGACATTTTCTTTAAGGCTTGACGACAGTAAGCGTCACTCACAATACGTTGTTGCCAAGCATTGACAATTTCCGTAACGGTTTCTCCTTCTACAGCTGTATTGAGTTTATCGATAAAGTGACGTCCCATCAGATACGCAACTGCGTAGTCCGTGAACATCTCTGTACCGAAATCACCGTCTGGGTAGTCAGCACGTTTCCGCACTGACATATCGGTAACAATTTGATACGACGACTTCACCACTTCGTGGAATTTTTCTACCGTTAAGGTATTAAGGTCCATACCCGATAAAGAGAGTGAAGCCAGTACCGGAATACTGGCTGGGTATTTACGAATGTAATCACGCAAATCAGAATTTAGGGTTTTCATCAATTAATCCTGCCTTTATCCAATTTAAATAGTTAACACCAACTTTTACCGGAGTAAGTTTGTCGAGTTCCTTTATTAGCAGATCGTAGACCCGACGACCGACGCGGTTGTCACAAGTGAACGAAGTTAAACCATTAGCTCTTACAGTCACGCAAAACATTTCACGAGTTTGTAAGTAATCGTCATTGATTTTGTCTACAATCCCTTTGATCTCTTCGTAATTGTAATAAGCAATCCGATCTTTGTGTAATAAGAACCATTCCGTAGCCTCGAATCTTCCCGGTACATGCGGAATATGGTCATAACGAATAAGGTTGTTAGGATGTACTTTTCCGTCGTAAGCGAGGGTGTAAAGATCTACGCAGTATGAAGGGTTGTGTTCAAAAAACTCTCTGATTTTAGCGAGGTTTTTCTTTGGAGAATGCTTAAAATAAACAATATAGTTATTGCTATCAACTTCAACGATACCGTATAGTTTCTCAGAAACTGCCATAAATAACTTCTCGGCAGACTTTATGTCTTCGCCAGGTTTAACGAAGTTCAGAACTAAACAGGTAGCTTCGTCGGCAATAACGTCGGTAATGAATTCGTTTGCCTTATTTAATTCAACTTCATCAAAACCGCCAATCTTAAGTTCGTTCCCGTAGAATTGATAAGCTAAATGCGGTGTAGAATTTTTCAGGAAGCTCGTGATAATGTGTCCTTGCTCGCGTACGTTGCTGTTTTTGAATTCGATAGTTTTCATTTTTATTTTTCCTTTTAGATTTACAAGTCGAAGTGTTAATTTAGGTTTAGAGATGTTTTCCGATAACTTCCGAAACTAATTCGTAAAGGTCATCGTCACTACACACATCCACACTAATTCCGATATCGATACTACGATTACGGAACCCTACTTTGAGCGTTTTACCGAATTCGGTTTGAAGGGCTTTATAGAGGATGTTCTTATCTTCTTCTGTGAGGTGAACAGGTAGTCTAACGGTGAACTTGTAATGCTCTTTCGAAACAAGTTCGTTGGAATAATTAAGACGATTAGCTCCACGCGTTCCGATAATCTGTGTTACCAGCTTAAACATTTCTTCGTCGGTATGTGGTGTTGCGCTATAACCGATATCGATAGTGTTTCTGCGGAAACCTGCGCAGAACAAAGCACCGAACTGTTCACGGAATTCTTTGTGCAGAACATCTTTTTCTACGTCCAGTAATCCGTAACCTAAGTCAACGGTGAATTTGTATTTTTCTTTGTCAACTAATTCGTTAGTGTAATCAAGTCTAGTGAAGTTCATGGTATATACTCCTAAAATGGTTTAGTTAAGTGAGAGCTTTTGTACTCTCACCTAGGTAATATATATCTGAAATTATTTTTATTAAAACCCAGCAATAAAGCTGCCTAACGAAAGCCTCTGTAGGTATTTTGGCTTACGTGCCAGGTAACAGTTCTTAGGATTACCTATCGCCATCTGCGCAACCGCACGTTCTAAACGCGGTGCTTCTAAGATAGCTCGATAATTCCCTTCGTAATGCATTAACCATGCACACTCTTCAACAAAGCGTTTTGCTTCTCGGTATTCTAACGTACGAATACGTTTCTTACCACGATACAAAACCACATCACCATTACTACGAAATACAACCGTTTCACGCTTCATTAATAACCTCCCAATTCGCTCTTATAACTTCACGTTTATAATCATCAATTTCTTTACGGTAGAACTCTGTTTTTTCTTTTAATAATTTTAATATCTCTTCTTTAGGTAATTTTCCCTCACAACCCAATTCCGCAATAGAACAAACAATGATAGCCAGATATTCTACTGAACCGGTTTTCGCGCGGTATTCAGAGATAAGTTCTTTTTGCGTTTCAACTGTTTCTTCTAATAACTTGATATATTCTTCGTGCTTTGCACACTCTTTGCATTTTCCGAAACCTAATAATTTAAAAACCATTGTCACCACCGTTGGCAATCCATGTTGCAACACGAACGTGTGCATTGTGAAAGTTAGAGACTAAGAGTATCACGCCACCTAACGTACGTGGAACGCGTAAGGCTTCGAAACGACGACAGTAGGAACGTACGCAATACTCAGAACCCAAGATAACGACTTCGCAGTATTCTGAACGAATCGGCAGTAGTTGAGAAACGAGTTTATCACACGTTTCTTTGTTGTCTTCTAACAATCCGCCACTGAGAATATAGTTGACAATGTTCTCAGGTGCCGATGTGTTTGTGATTTTACTTTCCATCATTAAACTCCTATAGTGATCTCCGTGATGTGCATTCTTCGCATCTCACGGGTCATTCTGTCCAACGCTCGTTGGCATTCGAATAAATGGTCGTAGTATTTCTGGGCGGTAACGTTGAATATAACCCGACCTTCTTTCAATTGTTTAGCAACGACTTTTGTAGTTTCCGATTCAAACAGCAGGCCACCTGCCCTGCCAATCTTAACTAAAACGTCACGAATAGTAACGTTTATAAGCTCACCGTTTGGTGAAACCACGATTTCTGTATACCAGTCGCCCTCACTAACGATACGTTGTACCCTTTCACCGCATAGCCAGTTTTTAACTTTCCCGTTAGCATACAGTTGAGCTTTTAGTAACAAACGTCTTTTAATGTAAGATAAACGCATCATGTAAATCGCCTTATCTCCCTCGGTAATCCCGAGGGAGAGCTAATCACAGTTTCTCTTCTATTGTGTCGATTCGAACTAACGCATCGTGACTGACTTTCCGTGCGTGTCCGATTGTCCCACCGAGGGCTTTTGTTGTTGGGTCTAAGGTATTCAGACGGTGATACTGATAATCGATATCACGTATACAGCGTGCCTGCTGTTTTACCATCCGAATTAACAGTCGTTTGGTTTGACGGTTGTTATTAAGCTGCTGTCGTAACCGCGTGTTTTCTTTATAAAGCTCCTGTTGACGTACGTTAATTAATCCCAACAACCAATCTAACATTTTTACCCCCGGTGCAAGAAGATGCGGTTAGTGTTTTCGAATTTCATTTCAGTCCACTCCAGTTCCCAGTAAGCCTGGTTAATATCGCGAGACGTGAGTTCCAGATTCGAAACGTTGGGGATATCGCACATTTGAAGTAAACGGATAATCGTCACCAGCTCTTTACGAGGTCGGTCCCAGATAACCTCCAGATATTCTTTTAAACGTTCTGGATAAGCGACAGGACGAATATAGACCATACCCGACGGATACTCAATCGCTGAAGGTGTTTTAGGGACTAACCAAACCCAGTCTTTTAATACTGGGCCAGGATGATAATTCGAGAGCTGGGTAAGTGCGTTGGCGACAGAACGGCAACGGAAATACATGATGTCCCAGTCTTTCTCGAGACAGTTGTGTGCGACAACGACTTTTAATGGGTCGATAGGTTTACCGTCGATAGTAGTAACGCCTGGCTGATTAGCCAAGATTTGACGTTCACGTTTGGTATAAAGATTCATGTTGATTGTTACAGACATTTAATGCTCCTTTAGGGATTTACTCTATGTGGGGGACTTACAGCCCTTTTTGATTATTAACTACGGAAAATAGAATCCATGTAGCGACTCGCAATTTTTCGAATTTCTACTGACTCGTCTTCATCGTAGAAATCATCTTTACCGACAACAACATTAATTCTACAGCTAAATTGTGGACCAATCTGAAGTTCGTAGTTTACATCACTTTGAAGTTCCAGACTAATTTCCTTTTTCGTTACGATTAGCATATCGCCACCAAAGAAGACGGTGGTGATAATACCGTCCCCGTATTTGGCGTTCAGTTTATCCATTAACTTATCGCCAACGATGTACGAAACGCCACGGAAAACATTACAATAAACCGAGTCGTCTTTAATGCCGTCGAGAATTTTATCGTAGGTAGCGTCACTTTCGCATGAAGCCCAGGTCGCGTAAAGAATTTTACCGGTGTATGTAAATGTAACGCCAACCAAACCTAACACCGTTAAAAGATTACGAACTCGACCAATTCGTTCTCCGCCAATTTCTAACTCACGTTGGTTAAAACGGAGAACTTTGTTACTAGTCATTAATTTCTGATGCATTTTATACTCCTTAAATCATGCCTGGGAATTCGAAATCGATTTTATCTAAAAGCTTGTAGTCGTCTTTTAGTTGAAGCATTAGTGTATTCTTAAACAGTTCAAGCGAACCGATAAAATAAGTCGTGTAGCAGCTACCACGAACAGAAGAGGAAATACCCAAGTCTCTTAAACACTGTTTCAAGATTTCATGTTCTTCTTTACTACCGAACAACTGGAAATTGATAACGGTAATCCGTTTATTAATGATTGCCGATAACCATTCTTTAATTCTTCTCGTGGTTATTCTTTCTTTGAAATCGTTAGCTTCTGGTAGCCAACTAACGTGAACAAACGGAGCAGCATAATCCACGAGAACCTTTTGCTGCCAACGTACTTGCATCAAACCACGAATACGGTTTGCTAACGTTTCAGAATCACAAAGTAGCATAATGCCGTTAGTAGTATTTGGTTTCATAATTGCCCTTCCTTCTTAATGTAATCTTCGACCAACTTATCAAACACGATTTTTATCTTCTCGCGTTCTTCTTCACCCAATTCACCAGAACAGGTTAATCCATTTATCTTCCCGTACCGTAATTCCAACACATATTTCAACCGATGACGTAAGGCTTGATCAAAATGCGTTGGAATATAAATTGGTTCGAAGTTGTGCAATAAAGTAAAATTGTCTTCGGTGTGTTTAGGGGGTTCGAATTTTACTTTATCTAAGATAGTAAGCCAGCGTTGTCTGTCGACTAACCGATCGTCCCAATAAACAGGTTTTGTCTTAGAGGGAGTAAGTGTATTGTAGTTACTGGAATCGGAGATACGGAAATTTGCTGTGACGTAAGTCTTCGAGAGTAACGAGAGAAGACAAATCGTTCCTTCTTCAGAGTAGCTTAAACCCTCCTCGAGTACGTCTTTAGCTTTCTTGAAGTAGTCTTCAATATAGTCTTCAGCAATTGGTTGAATCTCTACTTCTATAGCGCTAATTTGGGGCCCGTCTATCCGTAAAGGAAAATTTAGCTCAGCAATATACTGTCTATCTGATGTATAAGCGCGTGTAATAATAGGGTACGTAACAGGATTAGCCAAATGACGATATTCACCGTCTCTAATGACTGCGGAGCGTCCAAAGTCACCTTTATTCGATTTTGAAAAACCGTAAAGGTCTTTTAGATACTCCAGATACTGTTCATCAGTCATTTCATCGGTATTAAATTCGCGAATGTAGAGCCGATTAAAAGATCCTTTTGTTTGTTCGTAGTAATAACCGGGGTCCCTATTTGCTAGAATGTGTGGGAGATAATACGGGTGATACATCTAATCCTCCTTTCGGCTATAACTAATAGAGCGAATGTAAATTTCGCTCTCCCCTAGGTAATATATATCTGAGAAAAAATAAAAAAGAAAGGTAGTAGGGGCTAAGCCCCTACTACCTAATATTTATTTCATTCCGTTCTGAGAAAGCGTTGTCCCTGTAAGATGCGTAATAACGATCTTAACAGGCAATAGACGCTAACACCACCACACCAGTGATGTCTTCTGAAAGTGTCGGTAGCTCGCGAATGCGTACCTTTCCTACCAGTTCAGCCACTATTAACCACCAAAGGTTAAGACGCGATTATCTGCGGTAACGATTAGGTTGTCATCTTTTGTTACTGCGGCTTCTTCACCGTTACCGAAAACCAGAACAGAGAATTGGCCTTTATAACTTAGGGAGTTAGGTGATACCTGTAACGTTACAGCGTCTTTTCCTACTGTAAATGAATCGTCCTGAAGATCTTCAGGTTGCAGGTTACTGCCACAGGCTGCGTTAATCGCATCGATTAAATCGTGTGTGTTAAACCCCTCTCCAGCTACTTGTACCAGAATAGGTTGCTGGTTTAACCAACGTTCTGCGGTTAAACGGTTGTAATAGATTTGTAACGTTCTGTTACCGGGACGTTTTATCTTTACAACAGCAGTGGTGTCACGATCCATTTCGTTACTGGTCTTTACGCCGCTGACTTCAACTTCGTTCTCTTGCAGTTCAAGCTGGAGGTCATGGTTAACCAGTGAAATAACCATGTTAAGTGAAGTTAACGACAAATCTGGCGTGAATTGTTCCACGTATGGTTACCTCCTATGATTGGGGAGACGTAAAATGTTGGCTAAAAACATTTCACCCNCCCCCCCCCCCCGATTCTAATAAATCAGCATTTCTATAAAAAATTTTGAATTACGAATTCACGAACTCTTATTTTACTAGTTTTAGTTGTCGTTTTACCCCCAATTAGTTAGCGAACTTTCAAATCTTGTGTAACGCCCGTTTTCTTCATTGCTGCTATAAAGGCCGAACTCGGTGTTCCTTGCCAGTAATAGTGGAAACCGTTAATAACACTATCGTAAGTAAATGCTTGCGAAACACCACCAACTGTTACTGTAATATTACTTGCCCTTCCTCCTGCGATGTATAAAGCCGCAGTGGGTGGAACACCAGAAATGTAGTGAGCTTGCGTAAGTACGATCCCCACTAAACGACCTAAACCACAGTTCGAAGCACCAGCAATCGTTCCTTTGTTCTTATCTATCAACGGCCAATCGGCTCCGACAGCACCCCAGTTCTCCACCTTATCAGTATTTGACGTTTTATAATAAGCTGTTGCTATTTTGCAACCTACAGACTTGCCTACCATTTGGCTCATCATAAAAGGTCTACCCAATCCTAATTTACTACCTGCGGCGCTCATCCATTGTTCACCCGTTTCGTTCTTAGCCGAAGAACCGACCCATCCAGACGCTACCCCCATTATACCCCATCCTTTTGAAAGATGCGAGGAGGGGAGTGAGTATCCCTATACTTTTTCAAATTAAACACGTGAACCATAGATTGCACCTACTGCGTCCCATCTTGGCGCATTGCCAGTAACAGCTGCACCAGCGGCTCCGCCGTTATATTCTGTACCGTTACCTTGAGTATTACATCTTCCTCCACCAGCACCGACATTACCACCCGAACCGCCTGTATATGCACTAAGAGACCCCTCACCAACAGATCCTCTACCAGGAGCGGAAATAGTACCAGCAGCCGCACCGGAACTCATATGAGAGGAAGACCCACCAGCACCGAATGGGCGACCACCGCCACCACCAAATATTAGTCTACCCCTGTTACCGCCGCCACCGCCGCCACCGCCTCCGGCAATAGCGCCACGGTTGGTTATACGCAGTCTGTTTCCTATTCCGTTCTGTATTGCGGTTCCACCTGCACCGCCTGGCGAGTTAGAACCGCCGTTGCCTCCTCTGCCGTATACTGTAACCCCAGGATTGATGATAAGTGTAATATACGAATTTGGAAGATTGCTAGGGAATTCTAAACAAGGAACCCCGCTACTATAAGACACTAAATCCCCTGTAATGGTCACAACGACAGCAGTAGAGCCTAAAGAACGTAAATAGTTAATAAGAGTATCCTTATTATAGCTATGGTTAGCACCAATAGAATAATGGACCTCTTTTGATTTTCCCGCCAATTGCGACATCCAGCCTGGGACCGGCACACCAAGTGTGCGCATCGCGCCAGACATCCAATCGTTACCAGTTTCAGCTTTTGCTGAAGAACCAATCCAACCACCTACGCCGACAACTGCCATTAGGATCTTCCTTTAATTTCGTTAACCTCTTGACGCAACGCTTTCATCCCCTCTACTAACAGCGCAATAACGCCATTGTAGTTTAGACGTAAACGTTTTTCGCCTGAAATGGCATCATCATCCTCGGACACAAGTTCAGGTAACGCTTCTAGTGCGTCCTGAGCAATTAGACCTACAGAGGTTTGCCAACCGTCATCCGGATGCTGAATTTCGTACAAATAACCGGTTAGTAACTCTAACCGATCCAAAGCTTTATCCAGTTTCACCAGATTACGTTTGTTACGACGGTCAGAACGAATCTGTACGTCGTTAAACGAACCGTTACCGCTGCCAGTAACGTTATGACCAAAGGTTACTTGGCCGTTAGCGTTATTAAAATACAACGGACGTAGTCCGTTCCAGGAACCCGTTGCAGCTTGTCCGGCGTCGGTTACTAAGAAATAGGTATTGGCACCATCGTTACGTAACATAAAGCCGTAGTTGCCGTGAGCGATTCGAAAATCAGGGTACTTAGTGACCAATTTACCGTTAACGGTTAAATCGCCACCTATAGTACCGCCCCCTGACGGTAATGCACCGATGTCACCAGCGTTAGGTTTGTTGTGTGTGCTGTAAATCAGATAGACGGTACCGTCTGTTAGTCCTGCGGGTTTATTAGCCGTATAACTTGGCGATGTATGAATCGTTACGTTGGCGTTACTGGTGTAGTCCCACTGAATATTAACACCGGTGGCGTAATTACCTATTTCAACATAAATATCGTAAGTGTCACCAGATGTATTCACCCATGCAAAATTAGTGAAGCCGACTGAGGTCAGTCGCCATAACGCACCAGTAATACCTTTTGGATTTCCATTTCCTGCACGCAGAACCAACTCAGAGATACCTGCTTGATGCGGGGAACCAACGTTAAACCCTGCACCACCAATCAGACTTATGTAAACCACGGAACTGGCTTGTGGCATCGTTACAGTTGCCAGTTTGAACCATCCGGCACCACCATTAAAAGACACAGTTGTTGAGTTAATCGTGCCTATGGCTCTTGGAGTCAGTTCAATATTTTTCGTACCATCGAAAGCAATACCATTAATGGTACGCGCTGTCTGCAACTTCGTTGCAGTAGCAGCGTTCCCCGTAGTTGACTGATTCCCCGTTTGGTTTACTCCGGGTAAGTTGATGTCTTTGGTACCATCAAAAGCCACGCCACCTATATTTCGTGCAGTCTGGAGCTTGGTCGCTGTGGCGGCATTACCCGTAGTCGATTGGTTACCCGTCTGGTTCACACCGGGCAGACTAATGTCTTGCGAACCGTCAAAGTTAATACCGCCGATCTTACGTGCTGTTTGTAACTTAGTAGCGGTTGCTGCATTACCTGTCGTGTTCTGGTTGCCTTGCTGGTTTACGCCCGGTAAATTGATATCTCCAGTACCGTCAAAGGTAACGCCACCGATTCTGCGAGCGGTTTTCAGTTTCGTCGCGGTAGCGGCATTGCCGGTAGTATCTTGATTACCGGTGGCATTTACGCCAGGAATACTGTCACGGGCAGTATAAACTTGTGCCCAATCGGACCACGGCGCATCAGCAGTATCGCGGCGACTACGAATAAAAACTGGCGCGTGTGCACCACTCGTCCCCGACCACCCGATTAACAGTTCACCTTCGCCTACGGCACTAGCACCACCTAAGTGCAGCAAGTTACCATAGGTGGTTGGATAACCGTTATTGTAAACTTCGTACATCTGGATACCAGGTGTACCCTTGTTCGACCCGGTCAGAGCGGTAACACGTCCACGTCCTACCAAGGTGTTGATATTGATGTCTCTAGAGCCATCGAATTTCACACCGTTAATATTTCTGGCGGTTTGAAGTTTAGTGGCTGTCGCGGCGTTACCCGTGGTGTTTTGATTACCCTGTTGGTTAACACCAGGGAGGTTAACATCGCCGCTGCCGTCGAAAGCGACCCCTCCAATTCTACGCGCAGTCTGGAGCTTAGTGGCGGTTGAAGCATTGCCTGTTAACTCACCTGCTAACCCTTTTGCAAAGGTCTGTTTCTCTGCCCAGGTGTGCGCTGCGTTCAATACAGGCATCTGACGTGGGGTGATCGTACGGCTACCCTTCTCACCGGCGATACGTACTGCAAAGAAGCGATAGTTAGCAGTAGACACTGTACCACGCCAGACCAACATACTCCGACCAGTACCGGTGTCCTCCGACGCCCCTACAAGAATAGTGACCAAGTTACCGTCAATCACACCCCAATCCATTCCCGCAGGAATGTTTTTCATGGTATTCAACGGCGTCGTTAACATCTGTCCAGGAACGAAATCGAAGGTTTGCCAGTCTAATGGGTCGACTTTAGCCGCAGCCCCACCGATACCCAAGACCAACGGAAGTGAATACGATGTGAAAACCTCTCGCCAGTCACTCCATTTACCGTTCGATTGGCCGGAGAATACACGAGTGAAAACGCGACCTGTGGTTTTACTACCGGAACCAAACGAGGTGAATTTTTGCTCGACACTGACGTTATCAAAACGACGACTGACATCCAAGATACCGATAATTTTAGTGCCGTCGATTAAAGGAACGTTAGTCGCTTTGTCGGTAATGCTATAACGGTTAGGCGAAGTTAACGTGTCGAGATCGCCTTCGAAATATGCGCTGACAGATTGATGACCGACACAGCGCCATTCTTCCCACTGCGGATTAGAAGCGTCCCACGTGGCCTGTAGACAACGAACGTACACATTACCTCTACGGGTAGTGTAGCGTTGTGTGTAACTGTAGTTACCACCTTTGAGGACCTCTAATACACCCTGGGCAAAGGAACCTTCCTCAGGATAATTCAGCGCAGCTGTTGCTAACGTACTTGTACTGTTTCTCCAAACACCCAGTGCGGGTTCACCGCCTAAGTCATTCAGATTATTTTGTTCGTTCAACGTTCTGGCGGAACCGGCAACATTACGCCATTCTGACCAAGGGCCGTTTGTCCCATTCCATGAAGCAGTAAGATGACGTGTATAGACGTTACCGTTACGTACAGTGAAACGCTGACTCCCGCCGTAGTTACCTGCTCTAAAAACCTCTAAATAACCGACTGCGTTTTCTTCCGGGAAGTTCTTTGCAATCGTTGCGTTTGTAGATGTGCCTTTCGACCAAATACCCATAGACGCTTCGACTGGACCGAAGGTATTAAGGTCCGCGTCTATCGCCATATCGCCGTTGTACTTCAGGTACGTCTCTGCTGACAACCCGATGTTCTTCGCGAAGGTGACTTTGTCGGGAATATCGGCACCGTTAGAACTGCGTTGCATAGCACCCGCAGCTTTATCGACGGTGGTTTTCAAACCCAGGAAGTTAATGATATCTGCCGTTGACCCTTTCGCTAACAAATCGCGTGCAGTCGAGGTGAAATCCGCTAACCCTACCTGATTACTACCGGTAAAGTAAGGGAGTTTGTTTGCAGCGGCGGTGACTGCGGCAATCGCTGTCAGTAACGGACTTAACGGCTGTTTACCCGCGAGTTGGTTCGTCATCGTTGTCGCAAAGTTAGGATCGTTCCCTAACGCAGCTGCAATTTCTGATAACGTATCTAACGTCTCGGGTGAAGAGTCCACTAATTCAGCAATCGCTTGCCGTACCCATGCAGTCGTTGAGACACTCGTGTCGTTAGAATCCGAAGCAGGAGTTGGTGCTTTTACCGTACCAGTAAATGTTGGGTTGTGACGGTTTGCTTTTAACTGCAAATCTTCATTTAACTGCTTAACCGTTGACGGCGTAGCCGCTTCAGTAACAGAGTCACTGGTTAAGGTATTATTAAGTTTAACGATACCTTTACTGGACGTTGTTGCATCAACAGTACCTTGTGCAACGATTTCTTCTGCGCGCTTAGCGGCTGCCTCAGAACGGGTTGCCGCATTCTCTGCGGTTTCTTTGTCTGTGGTAACTTGCGTTGCTGTAGCTTCTACAGAGGCTTTTGACGACTCTACCGACGCGACAGCTTCGTTAACTGCCGTAAGCGACTGTTCGACTTGACCGGCTTGTGTGGCAACGGCTTCTGCTTTCTTCGTAACGACAGTCTCTGCTTTAGTGACGTTGGCCTCACTTGCCGCTACCGCTTGTGCTTTCTCATTAACGGTCACAACCTGGCTATCTACCGCCGTTTTCGCGGCTAACACTTCAGTGTGTTTTGTACCGACTTCAGTTGCTTTTTCGGTTACAGTTTGCGCATGTTGAGCAACCGTCGCTGCAACGGTGTCAGTTTGTTGTTTTGCTGTTTCTGCTAAATTCTTTGCTTGTGTAGCCTGCGTTGCAGCTTCTTGTGATTGTGTTGCTGCTGTTTGTGCTTCAGCCACCGCATTGCGCACGGTGTCAATATCCGCAATGATCTCACGGACTGGTAACTTATAATCTTTCTCATCTTTGGAGAAAAGTAAAACGCCTTCACCGATATCACCGGTATATGGTCTAAGATTATGTAATCGTATTTTCTTTACCGCTTTTGCCATGATATTACGTTCTCTATCGGGAGCTAAAGATCGGGGGGAGTAGCTTACCCCCCCCCCAATATTTTTATAAGCGGGTTATTATTGCTCTGGTTTTAATGCATCGTCTTCCATCGTTAACGTAACGTCTAAGACCGCTTGACTGTGGTCAGTAATCGCTAAGTCACGATAAATATTAGCGTTGGCTCCGTAGGTTTTGTAAGTAACGTAGAGACCTAACGCACGGAACGCTTCCCCACTGTAGAACCCAAAAGCCATACCGTTATCGGAAGACTCTCGAGCGGCTGGAGACCACGCCCCGTTAATCGGCTTATTCGGAATTGAGGTAATCGTAAACCCTTCACCTAACTCCTTAATTGCCGCATTAACTACCTTATCGTAGTTCGGATTAGTTGCACCAGCGAGTAATGCCCAACAACAGCCTGCTAACCACAACGCACACATATGTGCGGTGAAGTCATCTTCCACCCAAACGGGTTTATTCGGTGCTGTAGGGAACTCGTTAGGGGTGTGTCCGTTAAACCGATCCACAAACCCACCTAGCCAATTCACCCAGTTTTCAATATAGCTTGTTAACGCTTCAGGAACCTCTTTACCTCGCAGTTTCAGTTCGTACCAGCAACGACACGCCGCATGAAACGCACGAGGTTGGTACCCTGGCCACGGATGGTCCTCGCCCCAATGGAACGTTGTCCAGGTATCCGCTTCTCCGTAGGTGTAGTTGTCCCAACGGTTCCAGATATAAGCTGCACAACCAGGCCCTAATTCACCGAGCTGCCGTTGGTAAGCCAACTGCGAATCGTACAAGAATTGAATCTGGTTATCTAACCACAGCTTATACCGGTCGTCTTTGTGGATAGTGTACATAAACGGATACTGATAACCCGGATAAGGCATCCCGTGCCAGGCACCTAACTGTTCTGAACCTTCTGAATAGTTGTTCGAGAACGGTATCGTACCCGGACAATACGCTAACGAATCCAATCGATAATCTTTGATCGTGCAGTCGCC
The DNA here is from genome assembly GCA_006503575.1 of Baylisascaris schroederi. NCBI lineage: Eukaryota > Metazoa > Nematoda > Chromadorea > Rhabditida > Ascarididae > Baylisascaris > Baylisascaris schroederi. The sequence goes on along the minus strand of QEWY01000964.1, from coordinate 173,932 downwards.
GACCTTCGCATCAAACTCTCCACCACCGCGTAACCCAATACGGAAGGTGAGAATATAACCGTCGTCTTTATTAAAGAGCGGTGGAACATCGTTAACACAATAGTAGGCAAAGTGCGCATGGTCAACCGTAGAGTCAGGGAGAATCGTGACCTGATCCACCTTATCGAAATTCGGTGCTGCCGGTTTAGGGTCGTCGTCTGTGTGGTCTGGCTGATAACCGGAAAGTGTGGCATCATCCGGATTTAACGTTACCTGACGCCATTCGTTGTTTGTGTTGGGTAACATCCACCACCAACGCCACTTATCACTGTCGGCTAAACGCAGGTTAAAATCCGCGTCTGCACGGTAGACAATAGAAACCGGTTTTACCTTCTCTTCAGCGGTTAACCAGAACCCGATAATAAACCCGGCACCGTCATCAGGAAATTCAGCTTCTATAACGGTACCCGCGCGACCGTCGTAAATGCTGTCCTCAAAACGTTCTTCCCACGTACAACCACCATAGTCCGAACACGCACGGGCGTCGGCTATCAGGTAATCTTCCCCTTCTGGGGTGGTGATACGGGCAAGTTGGCCTAAGTCAACATCGTACTGCTTAACGGTATTTACCGTAGACCGAGGTAAGGTTAAACCGTACCAGTTTACTTCCTCGGTATCAGCTTTCGCAGGGTTAATGTTTACCATTGCTTTACAGTAGACAGGATCGCCGTTCTTACAAACCCCGCCGTACGTGACACGTAGTTTGGAGTCTTTGTTAATCCTGAATCGAACCGCTTTCTGCTCCATAAAGTGTTGTGCCGCTTCAGGCACATGGATGGTAATATCCCCATTCTCATCACGGCCGTAGGTAGCACTTACGGTGTCCGGGTAATTGAAGTCGTACGAAATACCATCCGTAAACGGTGTTTCCGCAGCGGTAGAACGACGGAAGAATTTATCTACGGCATCAATATACGTGTACTCGTGTGCTGTGTAGAAAGTACAGTCTAATGCTTGTTTGTATTTCTCTTCACCCGTGATTCGCCACAGCAAATAACAGGCGTCAATAAACCACAGTTCAGCATCAGCAGCGTTACCGTATTGGTTTTTCGTCCCTAAGAACGGTGTGTGGACCGGACGGTTGTGCCACGGTTCGTTACGTTTAAACTCGTAACCCCCGTGTTCGACAGGCAGTTTTACCGCGTAGTTAATCAAATAGACACCGTTTAACTGCGTGTCTTTTAGCTGTACGGTACCTTTATCAGCGTCTGCTAATCCTGTCTCAATAATCTCACTATCCTGGATTTTGTTACCTGTCCAGGCAATTATCCAGTCAACGTCGTATTTAGGGCCTTTTGTTGCGGACCCACCCCAAAGCGGGGTGTAACCTGTAGCGTTGTTTAATAACGTAGGCCAATCGACCCAGGCTATGGCCTCGTAGGGTTTATCAGGGTTGGTAATAACGTGAGTTAAAACGTCTTCCCAATTAATTGACCCTTCTTTGTCTTCCTTGATAATCTGTACGTCTGCGTTAATGGCTTCCCAGGCAGGGTGACCACGATGCGCAAACGTAAAGGTATCCAAATACTCTCCCCAGAACGGTGCACCATGCGGTATTTTACACTGTCCATTTGTAAACCTTACAGGGACGCTTTTATACCCACCTTGGGTAGGTTCCGTAGGGTTTATTGGGTAATGTGCTAATAGCGGTTCTTTCCCGTTTACCAACCAGTTACAAATACGACGCTGGGGTGTGGTTGGAATAGGCTGCCCGGCGTAGAAGTACGTGTTGTACGCATCCCAGGCATGTTTCGCCGCATCTAACCATCTTTCGTCTTTCGTTGCGATATACATGTGGCAGTAACCGATAACGTGTAACGACTGACCCTCGGTCGTCGCATCCCCGTTCGGTTGGTATTCCGCCATAGTGTCAGCAATGAAATGACGGTTATTCGACAGAACACCTTCTTCGTTTTGAATATAGTGTTCGTTGTGCGCGTCGTGAGTCGTTCCCGTATTCCGGGTAACGAAGGATTGGTGTCCGTAAGCTAACGATAACGCGTAGCTAATCGCGTGACGCTGAAAATGTTTTCTCATTTAGTAACCCGCTGCAAGAAGAGAACCTTTCCAGGTGGCACCCCCATCAAGGGTATAAAGCGACAGAGTATCTTCCGCATTTGCCGCGTAGGATAAAACCGGTTGTGCACCGTGAGGCCACTTAACGTTTTCAGGCCAAGTTACTTTATTTGCCCCTGTTCCTTGCTTAATCGTTAGCATTACTTCGAAACGGGTATTTTCTGCAACGTTGGTAAGGGCTGCGAACGTCACTGTAGTGATGGGATCGTTTAACACCAGAATAATGTCAGTGCTGGTATTGAAATCCAACGTGGCGGCATTATTCGCACCGTTAACCGTGGTGACTGTCGCAACCGGGGCTAACTTATCAACATCAATTTTATATTCTTTATTGTCTTTGCTATACAGCAGTACCCCGCCTTGGGGTGTGCCTGCGTAGCTTTCGAGCTCATGGAGTCTCGTCTTCTTCAGTGCTGTCGCCATCTGTAACCTCGAATGTAAGAACGCTATCGTCACCGATGCAGAAGATTTCATCTTCTTCGTTCGCTAACGCACGTTCGGTTTTATCAAACAACGTCACCATAAACGCATTCATCCAGGCAGGAGAATCGTCAGCAACGTTAATAGCAATAGGATCATTACCTGAAGTAATATCTGAGGCACGTAAGTCCTCAGGTTGTAAGTTCGTACCGCAGTATTCATTTACAACACTAAGAACATCACGAATGTTCGCTTCGGTACCGTCTAACGAAATCAAAATAGGTTCAAACGTTAATACCTCATCGGCGTCAAGTCTGTCGTAGTAAACCACAACAGACGCACCATCCGGTTTTCTGATTTTACTGATTTCGGTGATAGTGTTACGACGCGAAGTTGTTGGGGATGGGTTTGTTACAGTTCCGGTAATACGTATTTCGTTTAGCGTAAGCTGTAACCCGTTGTCATGATTGATTAAAGCGACCACTAGCTCTGCTGAGGTCAGACTCAAATCAGGTACGTAAGATGTGGTCACTTAACCCTCCAAGATCGAAAAAAAAATAAAACACCTACCGCCCATAGAATCGGGCGGTAGGAAACTATCCTGTAGTTAAAAATCAAGAACGATTGGTGATTTTCGGAAGGTTTTGATAAAATTTTTCATTCGGTTAATTCTCCACACAACGCAACATCGATACCGAACATCATTCCCACTTCTTGAAGTTTGCTCGCCAGTAGGTGACGATGACAAAACTTACCTGCGGGACAGTAACACATCAAAACCAAGTCTTCGTGTCTGAGTAATGACACTAAAACTTCGGCGTCAGTATCTAACAGTCGTTCGAGTTTGTACAAATACTTTATCGTGTACTCACGTTCAGCGGCAGCGTCCTTGGCAGAAGATTTATACGCCATTAGGAAATCCCAGTCGGGGGCGAGTTCCTTTCGCCCTGACTTCACGGTGATATCCACCGCGTGAAATCCTTTCTGCTTAGCTAACCGCCACTTAGCGAGTTGCAGCGTCCAGATACGCATTAGGTGCGAGTCTGCGATTCAGCCATCAACGCACAGCTTTTTACAGCCTGTGCATGAAGCTCTGTACCCGGTGTATAATCCTTTATACAGTCCTGGTACAATTCACGTTTCGTTTCTAAAGTACGGCCATCTAACTCAGCACTTGCGAGTGCCCCAGCAATAACGATAAAAACTAGAATCGGCAACCAAATTTTCATTTCCCTCCTCCCATTCGATTAGCGTATTCCGTACACGCCATTACTATTTCAGCATAACGTGGGCTATCTACAGTAGTGCCTGACATACATTCACGATAAAGGGACTCTTTACGTGATTCGTCAGACGTCTTAACGTAGAACATCAACATCGCTACAATCAACGCAGTTGAAACGATTGCTGAAATGATATACCCGTCATTTATTTTCATCTATAAAGCACCAAGGTTCTGGATAAAAGTCTGTAAGTAAATCAACGTAAAAACTATGTAAATTTGTTAACGTTATAACACACCCTAACAAATCCTGATCAGTGCGATGATAAATCACCACGGAAGTTTTTGATAGTCGTTTAACATGTATAAACCCATCATCTTTTATTCTGCGATACAGCATCTTAAAATCGATTTCACCTACCGTATCAGGTTCACCTACGACGGAAAACCGAATATGTGGCCGTTCGCTACCTTGGGTTGATAAAAATTCCTCTGTCGTCATTGCATAAACCTGCCCTAAAAAGGATAGGTGGGGAATTACTTCTTTACGCAACTCGCTGCTCGAAATATTAGCAAAAACCTGGCGTTCCGTTAAGTGCATTAACTCGCCTAATCTCCCCAAGTCTTTGTTATATCCCAAAAAAAGAGCCACTTTCTCGTCATGCGTAATAGGCGGCCATTCGACCGCCTTTGCACGACGTTGCTTAAACCAACCCACAAGTCGTGCTATCACGTTTAGTAATCCTCAATCTGGTTTACTACACTTTGAATACGTGTTGCGACTTCATTAGTGTCCAGATCAGTTTCGTCTACCTTATCCACGAGTTTCTGTACTTTACGTACATGCGGTTCGGTGATATCAAAACGACCACGGTCGGCTAACAGCAACGTTACCATATCCTTACGCGAAACCATCAGTTCTTCTTCAGGTAAGTGTAAGGATTTGTCTAACAGTCCAGAATGCATGAAGTTTTCCAGTAAGCGTTCTTCTCCCTGGTCGAAATCATAACGTTCGTTAGGTGCAGCAACGAAAGCATAACCGAAGTAGTTTTCTTCTGTCTCACGTAGCGACTTGATAATTTTGTCGCCGTGTTGACAGAAATCACTTAACGTGTAGTCGTCAAGCGTTGCCACGACGGTTTCCGCTTGTACACCGTTATCCGTTTCGTACAGATGCGCAACCCAGAGTTTCCAGTTACGTGGTTCGTCAAACAGACCACCGATTAACATATCGGTCGCTGCCATGCGCATACGCGGTGACGTTGTAAACTGGAAACCACGACCTGCGTACGGACCAATAGGACGAATAGAGCTACCGACGAAAGTAATACGGTTTAGCGCATTTTCAGCAATGGTGTGTGCAGTACGGTTAGCAGCCGCTTTCGGATTATACTTTTTGTTACGAGGTTTCTTTTGTTTGGTAGCCATTATTTATTCTCAACTAATACTGTGTGAAATGCTTTGTAAAGAGCTTGACGTGCTTCAACTAACGCAGGACGATTAATCAAGCACATGTATCCGATTTGCCAAGCCCAGTAAGACGTGTCGTTGGTGTTTAATCCATAGTCAGGTTCAGGATATAATAACTCCGAATCCACTTCTGGTAAATGAAGACGACACAAACTAAGATTCCAAAAGTTGGCTAAGTCACTTTTTGCAAGTTCACTCATTACCTGCAATGGTATCTGATTTCCAAGAGCATCCGTTGCGAAGATAATACGAAGATGCCCTGGGGACTTAGAATAGATACCGTGTCCTTCGCAAGACCAAATCGAGGCAACATGTTGATGTTCGTTAATCAGTTTACAGATATCTCGAACGCCTTTCTCAATGTCGCCTTTTTTGGTTGCAGACTGAGCACGCTCTTTAAATCCCGCCAGTCTTTCTGCGTCAACACAAAAGTGAATCATGACGGATTCTTCCCTAAGATTATCTCACGCATTTCCAGGTAGGTGTCAAACGGTACCACGGTGTCTTTGTAACGCAACGTTACGTAGGTTACGAAGTGTTGCGGTGCCAGGAAAGCACGTTTTGGCGACCCGTCGTGGTTGTAATACTGTTTCGGCCGATAGTTGTTGAAAATGTCTTCACGCGGGAACAACGATTTCTGAATAACCACTTCCCAACGATGCGGCGTTTCCAAAAGCGCAATACGACCCAGTATGTCATCTACCCAACGTTCCTTGTTTTCAGTTAACACGAAACTGATGTGATGATGCTGAACTTCTGCTAGTGCGATTTCGGGTTCTTTATCCAGTTTCAACAATACCGCAAACAGAGGACGGTAATCGGAATCGTACAGGTCACGGAATGTTGTTTTCTCACGCTGCTTAAACAACTCAACAATTTCTTTAGATTCGAAGCAATTCATTTTGAAATCCCCAATTCGTAAGTAACTAAATCGAACAAACACATTTCCAGCATCGCTTGATACAACGTGTGTTCCCCATTACCCACAAAACCGTTGGTCAACATTTTATACGTATCATTCCCAAACATCGTCTTTGTGTCAATCGGACGTTTTTCGATAATACGTAATAGCGAAATTTCCATTACAATCCAATAAGCAGGTTCAACCGTTATTCTAAATAACGGATCAATTTTACTTATTGTTTTATCCCAAATCCTAAACCAACGAACCCATTCTGTACTATTCTTCGGTTTATGTAATCTAAAACGCGTATACGGCGAGTTGTTGTATTGTTCAATAAACGTTTCAATGATGTCGGCTTTTCTTGCCATTACACCTAGTATTGCTGTCATCTCTATATTCTCCTAATCATTAAAATAGCTGCATTCGTAAAAAGTTACGGATTAAAAGGTAGCGGCTTGCAATCCCGCTTTTTCAACTCTTCTACTAACTCAGGTAGCGTACACCAACGTTTAAATTGGTTGTTGGCTTTAAAGTGACTGAGAATTTCCTCTATACGTTCAATCGACCACTTCCCTTTACCTACGTTATCTAAATCTTTACGCACTGAGAGTGTCTCAACGGTAAACGCTAACTCCGATGTGTCAGTGTGGTCGTACAACAATCTTACCGGCGTGGCTTGATGTAGCGTAACACGCCACCCTATACCTTTAGCCCAGTAGACGTCTTTAATTCGTCCGCTAACGTCAATTACAGAGCTAATATAAGTCCATTCATCATCCAGTTTGTTTTCTTCGGCAGTTAAAGCTTCTTCTAATCGTAAAGAATTAGGGGATGGAATCCACCAACCGTATTTACCGTAATACTCATCTATTACAGTAATACCTTCGTAACACAAATATTGTGTTTTTGTATTCACGAATATTTCATCGCCAATTAAAACCGTATTTATTTTCATCGTAAACTCTTCCTGTAAAACAAGTCATAGGTGGTCGAGCTAGACGGATCAATAGAACCTACCAACGGCATAATTTTCTTTTCTGATATTCCTGTCGCCCAAGCAGCCCGTGCAAAACCTCCACCAGAACCCGTTACCCAAACCGCATTTTCATTTATTACAAGATCTTCAAACTTACCTGCTACTAATGTGAGCCAATGAGTTTTTCTAGCCGTAAAAATGACGATCTGATCGAATATTCGCTCTTTTTCGAAAAAATCCACAAACAAAGGCTCAACTTCCTTACGTTTATCCTCGTCTAAATATTTTTCTATAGCAGCGGTCATTGATATTTTCCAAAACTCGGTGTCCAGTACACGTTCCCCAGTGTAGAAAACAAACTTGTTTTTGTGTTTATGCAGTTTGGGCAATTCTTTAACTGTGCCAGCATAGTCCACAAGTCGGTCAGCTAAAATGTAATCCTTTGTTACCAATACCGTTGTCATCACACACCTCGAAGAAAAATAAAAGTACCCTCTCTCCTAGCGGAGAGAGGGGGACTACTTAAAACTTACGGCTGCTGCCGTAGCAACCACGACCGGATGTCGTTTTCGCAGCGGTAGCCGGTGCTAACGCAACCATCGTTCCGTCAGTTTTAATGATGTGTAAGTTACCTGCACGAATCAAACCTTTGAAAGTAATCTTCACGCCTTTACGTAGGCTTTTCACATCAAAACCTTCAAGCTTGAGTGTTTTAACTTTTTCGGGTTTACCTTCTTCGTAATAAGAAAGAGCATTACCTGAACGTTTTTCAACAATGTAAATCTTAGCCATTTTAGATTACTCCATTTAGTTAAGTGAGAATTCTCACATAGATGAAATATATCTTAAATTTTTTAGACCGTTAACAACACAATGCTGAAGTTATATCGAAATTAGTGTGGTTCCGGCTCGACATAAATCTCCCCAAACACGTATGCAGTTTCGGCTTCATTTGTCGGTTTAGCAACACACCACATCCATTCTTTGGTTTCAGGTTTTTGCCAGGACAACAAAAGAACACCGTCACAAATTTCAGACGTGTCAACTTCCGGATGGAACAACATAAATTCGTTATCGTTGTCATCCATTACAACAAACTGCCCTTCTTCGATTCTTTCGAATTTAGCAACCCCTACCGTGATCGGTGTTTCCTCAACAGTAAACGACACTTCACGTTTTGGCAAATCGCGGTGAATAGCACTTAACCACATCAGATTGTTTCCTCAATTAATTTTGTTTACTTGTGCATAACTACGGCTATACGCGTAAAAATAAATACACCCTCTCTCCAAACGGAGAGAGGGGCAGCTTATAGCAGATTCTCTTCGCGATCATCTACCAAGATAGACGTAATAACATAACGCGCTAAGCGACTACGCGCTTCTTCAGTTTCTTCGTCGGACGGTAATTGTTCACCCGCTGGCGCACACAATGTCAGCCCTGATTCACGAAGCTGTTCCGTGTACTCTTCTACGGCAGTTTCAAACGTACCGCGAATACCTGCGACAGTGTCCATAATCTCATCAGTTGGGATAATGGACTCTTTCAACACGGCATGAGCATCAGTAGGTTCGACGGAGTCTAAGTTCAGTTCGACCAGCAACGCTTTCTTCGCCAGACAGTCAGTGATAAAACACGACAGAACTTTTTCAAACTCATCTAAACTGAATTCGGTGTCATCAGAGGCACCGGTGATGAGCTGACCGTAACGGTTAAACAGCTCTTTACAACGTGTTTCATGATCAGCATCGATATCACGAACACCGAGGTCGAAATCGTGTTGTTCGAGCTGATTAAAATCCAGAGTCTCACTCATTATTAAAGTCTCCAGTTAAGAGGTCATATTACCTGCTGACTAGAGGGCCAGCGTTAACCCCGTGTGGGTTTGTACTGAACCAACACCGTCACGCGCTTTCGCTTTTGCGATAAGTTTGTCAATCACACGTTGGTGACTGCGCGTAATAACTTTACCCGGATAACCGATAACGAGCACATTTTCGCTGTTGATTACCGCCGAGAATTCGTTATCACCTGCGACGTAAACAATCTGTTTGTTTTTGGTTACAATACGTTTGATTTCCATTCATCATCCTTAAAAGATAAAGTGGCCGGTTAATGGTTCTACCTCAACTCCACCCATAGACGGCGGGGCTGTGTATGGAAACGTGAGGCGAACAGTTGCGCCTTTCAGATAAGCAATACGGAAATACGTGGTCAGTAGTGCGTTTCCGTAAGTGCAATCGTTATAGAAAAACCCTTCGGTGGCAAACGTCTTTTCGTTGATTTTCGAATAGACTAAGATACCTTCAACCTTACCGTCTTTACGACAACACAACCCTTCTGCTGCACCTACGGCTAACAACCCTAAACAGTGCGTGTCCAGGTTGACATTAACAACCTTAGGAATCGTAAACGTCTCTTCTAACGTTAGGGATTCAACGTCGAACACGTCAGGTAAGTCAGTACGTACTTCCGGCTTCTCAGTTATCGTAAGGTCATAATCGATAGACGTTGGTTGCATACCCAAAAACGTCATTAACTGATCGCGACGTTTTAGGTCATTAGCAGGGTAGGTGACATCAAACATCTTCACGTTTAACAAACGTTTGAGTTGGGCGAAGTTGATGTTCTTCTTCGCAAACACAACGATTGCGGACATGTAGAATATCTTACCGTCTGCACGCCCTGAAAAGATGCCCTGTAACTGGTTAGTGTTCGAAAGGATGATAAAGGTGGGGTCTTCAGACTCCCGAATGATTTCCTTTTCCATTAACCCTTTACGTACACGTGTTAACGAAACCATTTTCCCATCGACACCAATCGCTAAATGGTCATTACGATAATCGTGGATATCCACTATACGCATTAGAGCACTCCTAACAATTCCGTTACCGTTTTACGAGCAGCACCTGACGCACCCATGTATCGCCCTACTTCCACAGAACGCCATTCGAACCCGTAATAAATCTCACGCGTTAGTAACGTATCCGCATTGGACAACACAACGCTATTCCCTTTTTCAACCTGTTTAAACAGCGCTCTGGCGAGTTCTCGATGGTCGGCCTGGGAAAACTCCTTCCGATGGTATTGTGCGTGTTTAGCGGTCTCTGAGAGCGGTATATAAGGTGGGTCTGCGTAAATCACGCTGTCATCCGGTGTACGTTCTAAAACTGTTCGGAAATCTTCACAAACAATTTCTAAGTATTCCGGTTCTTGACAACGTTTAGCCCACCCACGAATCTCTTCTAACGGGTAATACACACCGTTAGGATAGCGACCGAATGGAACGTTAAAACCCCCGCTGCCGTTGTAACGACACATCCCGTTAAAACCGTGACGCATCAAGTACAGAAACATCGCTGCCCGGTCTAACGGAGCCATATCCGTTTCGCGATTAAACAGTTCCCGTCTCTCCATATACTTAATACAATCGTTACCGTCTTCGAATAGTGGTTTCGACTTTAAGATAAGTTCTTCAGGTTGGTCTTTTGCCACGTTCAGCAACTGGATTAAGTCAGGGTTAGAGTCAGCAAGAATATAACGTTTATAACGTGTGTTCAAAAACACCGACCCTGCTCCAACAAACGGTTCAACGAAAGTGGTACGTTCAGGTAAGACTTGTAGTAAGGTGTCGATAATCCGCGATTTGCCACCCATCCACTTTATAATTGGTTTATGCATTAATTCCGCCTTGTAATGATGACATTTCGTTGCCTAACACTAACTCGACGCGGTTTTTCCGACGCTCCCAACTGACGACATCGTCGTCGCGCACTAAAACAAATTCGTACTCGTAGGGACGGAATTTAAACAAATCTACAGCCAGGTGTCTAAATGCTGGGTTGTTATTGTAACACCCTATTTCTAATGGTGCTGCTGTTGTCGATGCAATCTGTAAAGCACGGTACAACAACGCACGCCCAATCCCACGACCCCGGTGTGATTCACTTACCGCAATGGCTTTTAGTTCGCACTCGCTAAGATTACGTGATTTAACTTGCACCACACCCACAACGTCATTACCGTCCATCCAAACGTAAGTGTAGTGATTGACGTGCCGCACTAACTCCACCAATGTTTCAACCTGCGGCATTATTTGTCGAGAACGCGATACAGGGTCAGCATTGATGTTTTCAACGACGCTAGTGCCAAACAACGTCATGAGCTGTTCACGTTGTGCTCTGGTTAAGTCTTTATAGAAGTCGCCGGAGACGTTCTTCACGTTCGTCGGTAAAGTAACATCCGATAACTTACGTGTACCTAAACGATATGCTGTGCGGGTATGTCTAAACCCTAAATCGTTAAGCTCAGCAATTTCTTCCACACCTCTGGCAATTCGGTTAAGGTACGTAAACCCAGTATAGTCAAGTACCAGTAGAAGACTGAGTTTGTTCAAACACCCTGGTACAATTTCGTGCATATACAAGCAGTGTAACGTTGGGTCACCGTAAATGTGTTTTGTGATGATAAACCCTTGGATTGTTTTTCCTTTTTGTAAAGAGAACGTATTCAGCTCGGTATTACACAGTGCTTCACGAATCACCGCACCGTTAGAGCCCGTTAAACATTCCTGAAGTTGAGGATTGCGAATATCTCTACGGGCTAAGCGTCCTACGGTTAAATCAGAAGAGGTTCTTTCTATCGTTTTACGATATACCATTTTAATACTCCTTATCGGCTTTCCTCACAACAAAAGAAAAAGTTGTAAAAAGAAAAAGGGAGCCGAAGCTCCCTGTTTGTTACAAACTACCAAAGCTTAGAACTAGTGAATGCTGCACTAGAATCTGGAACTTTGCCTCTTAATTTATCACGCAGAAGTTCAAAGAACATGCGATGATAAGCGTAATATTTTTCCAACCGTTGGTATCCGATCAGGTTTTCTAACGCCGGATGAAAGCGAAGATGTTTGTTAGGACTGGTAAGGGAAAACGGAACGACTTCTTCATTAAGCAAGATAGGATACTTAACACCATCGCCCATTTCAGCATACAACATTTTGGTGTCGAAAATGAAATAAGCCGTTGGGTGAAAACCTAACCACGTTGAAGCCTCAACAAAGAAGTCAGTCAATTTACTAGCAATCTGGCTGATCATCTTATCGTCTGATTTAAACATCAGGCGCAGGAAAATCTCGCTAATGACTGAACCCGTAAGCAGTTTTTCTTTGTGGATACCTGGAACGACTGCCAGTATCTCATCGTCGAGTCGACAGACAAGCGTGTACAGGTCGAATACCGGGTAATGGTAAATATCGATCGTTAAACTCGCGCGTGGAGTGTAACTTAAGATTTTATCCCCGTGTATTTCTGTGGCAGGCGGCATAAGCACAAGTTTCTTGTTAGGCCCAGTCTGCTTAACTTCCGCTTCCTTAGTATCAACCGGTTTTTCTACGGTTTCTTTAACTTCGGTTTTCTTAGTTCTCGGTGCCATGATAATACTCCTTTAGGTTGATTAGTGTGTTGCGCTGTTAGTAACAAAACGAATATTCTTCGCTGTACGTTTAAGGGACGTATTTGCAACGTAGTCCAACGCAGACTCTACGTGAACCGTTACTGAGCAACGCCCTTTAACAGAATTAAACGTAATCTGGTATTTCAGACGAATTGCATCAGCCACCTTCATCATTATCGGTAGACTCAGGCGTTCGCTGTGGTCGTTCTTAATAGATGAAATAACCGGTTGTGAAACTTTCGCAAGCTGGGCAAGTTCACGCTGTGTAATGTCTTTCGCCGTCAGATGACGAATCACGTAAGAAAGATGAAGACCGAATTTACGTTTTGCTAAAACAATAGAGTTGTGATTGTAAGCCATGATAATTAATCCTAATCTGTAGAACAAGTCGTAAAGAGATTATTGTGTAATCCCACTAAGGTAATATATATCTGAGAAAAAATTAAATAACCCCCTACCCGAAGGTAGGGGTATGTGATTAATTCTCTAAAATACAAGCAACGATTTCAGCCGCTTTTAAACGGTAATCGTCGCCTTGCTTCACGGGCAATAAACGGTGCAGACAACCGCCTTCGGTGAGGATGTGGTGGGCGAAGCGGTAGTGGTCGCGTAACGCCTCCCAGCTTTGGCTGTCTTTTAAATACTTAACGGTAAGGACTTCATCGTCCCAATTCTTACCTTGTTCTTCTACCCGTTTCTTAAAGCGTGCTACTGCGCCGTCGTAATCCACATCTGTCCAAACGTACAAATCTGGTGCGTGGAAATGACGCGTTAGCTTACGTCGGAAAACTTCGTCTTTACCGTCGACGCCCTGGTAAACGACTGTAGAGGGGCAGAACCTGTCGAAAATAACAACATCGTAATCGTCAACAACATGGTCTAACGTGTGAAGGAAATCGTCGCACATCGCTTCGGCAATTTTTGCTTTTGCTGCGGACTGAATGACTAAACTGCGTGCACGGATACCCGCTTCGGTTTCCGTCGTAGGGTGGTTACGGATGCAGACCTTTAACCCCGCAGATTCCAGCATACCTTTTACCATTTTGCACAACGTCGATTTCCCAGAAAAGTCAGGGCCATCAATAGACACTGTCTTAAGCATTATTGTTTTACCTTTACGCACAAAAATTTAAACCGATACTTCTTTATTCCATACCGGCGTTCACATAATAGCTATTGGTTGTAATAAATTTTAGGATAAAAAAGAAACCCGCCCCTACCGATAGGTAGGGGTAAGGTTTTATTGATGGTCAACAATCGGACCACTCCACACTTCTGACGTTTCCGGTGCAGTAAGATTAGCAGCCTGTGCAGACGGTACACACAGTAAAACTAACCCTTGCTTAGCAAGATAGTGCTGCATTCTTGCGGCCTGCACTGCGGTGTCCACAATAACGAGCTCAGCGCCTCGTAGAAGCGCTAAAGCCGCTTGGCCTTCTTGCGGTGTGGTAAACGCGTCTGAGTCGTCCAGAATGCGTTTGAGGCGGTTATACGCAAGTCCTGTAACGTTACAGTGTTCGGTACGTAAATCAACAACCATTTCGTTATAGACCCCCACAACCTGTTGCGTAGAGTTTGGATAAAAGCGAAACGAGGCACGACGACGCGCACGACGAACTTCAGAAATCGCACGTTGGAGTACCACTAAGACGTACTTCGGTGCTGCGTCTGACGTCGGTCTACGCATCTTCGCTAACCGCGCTGCCAAATCGAGAACTTTCGTTAACGGGTAGCGGTGCTTAAACCCCTCCCGTTCAATCGTCACCCCACGCTTTGGTAGCTTACCGGTTTTGTTGATATACGCCACCGTAATCAGCAGTAATGAGTCGAGAATCATCTCTGACATCACAATACCCTCTTTAGAACCCCTCGAGAACAGCTTTCACAAATTCATAAACCGTGCGTCGGTGTTCTTCAAGTGGATAAACAAACTTAGAATAATCGTTGTTCCAGACAACCGGATAAAGGTCACCGTCACAACTTAAATAGCTCTTACGAACCATGTAATAATCTAAACCTACACGGAAGTTTAACGACAGACTGCCGTGTTTACTACAAACGTGTAGCTGGAGCGATTTCACACCGTCGTGGGTTGGTGTTTCAATCGTTTCCGCATACAATACATCCGAACACTGTTCTATAACGCTAACGACATCTCTGAGGTTGTTGTGAGCATCAATGGTCGCTTTTCGGAGAGCGTCGGTGTATTGCTGAAGTTCTCGATAGAACATCCTGCTAATCTCCTGTCTCTACCGTATGGCAGAGGAAATGCTTTGTGTTCGTATTCTGCAACGACGTAGGCAGGATAGAACAAAAGGTATTTATAGAACGTGGCTAATGTAACGTCTTTCGGGGTAGCCAGAAAGTAATTAAGGTCAGGGTTATCCGGGAACGCAAAATGTAACCCCGTATACACCTGACCGTGATATTCACCGTTAAAGGGCGTGACGGCACAACGGGGGTGTGTTGGCTCAACGTGTAACCAACGGCTTCCTACATGATAAACACCGCGTACCGTCGCGTTTCGTGTTTTACCCAAATAACGGCAACGAATATTCTTTTCCCACGCAGCACGTTGCGTGGGAGAACCCAGAGAAACAAACCGCGTTAAAGCTTCAGGCGTAAAGTAATCAAAAATACCGGTCGGTAAACACCAACACGCTTTATCGATTCGTACCACTCTCCAACCAGGACGAAAACCCACAGCGTAACGCTCTACACCAAAAGTATATCTAGACCCGTCGTGAAACGGTACGAATCTTGCAGCCATTTTAGATTTCCTTTATCATTTCCCTGCATTCGGTACGGAATCCCATTTTCTCATACAAGGAGATAGCTTTAACGTTGTTGTCTAACACATCCAGACTCATCCAACCACAACCTTTGGACTTTCCGTATTCACGGACTTTGTCCATAAGCGCACGCCCTACCCCTTGAGAACGTGCTTCAGGAATCACATAGTAATTCCCGATGTAAACAAACGTGTCTTTTGAGCAAGAACCCAATGAGAACGTCATAAATCCCAGAAGCTGTTCGTTGTCACCCACCGCACACGCACAGAGATAATCTTGAGGCCAAATCTCTTCTAAACGTTCGATGGGGTTGAACGTGTCACGTCCAGTTAACTGACTAATACGCACTTTCTCTTCTGCGAACAACATGTTGTGCAGTTTGAGTACCTGGTCGCCGTATAACTTTCCGTATTTACTGTCGGGTTTGAGAATAATAGTGATGCGCATTATTTAACCTCAATCAGCGACAACCTGCACCATTCCAGTAAGCCTTCCGCAACACGCACTAACGAGGTAGTAAACGCATCTTCTAAACGCAGTGCGTTCTTATACCGAACGGTAGCGTCACGTAACTCACGACCGTCTAACGATTTCAGCTCTTTTTTCATTCGCTGAATTTCATCGTAAATACCGGTATAACCAACGCTACGTCGCTTCGTACCACGCTGACGTAAAGCACGGATAATGTTTTCAACGGCATCGAGCGCTGAACCGATTTCGTGTAAGTTCAGAGATTTGACTGTGTGGCCAAAATCACCATCACGAGCAATCGCCCATTCAATCTTACCGTTGTCGTGTTCAACGACCACCACGTTACCTGGCCACGGATATGCTTTCACCGTTTTAAACGGATCGATAATACCGAACAACCCTGCACTACGTTTAATCGCCCAGTTCGTTGACCGACCTACCTTCTCCAAACCGCTCTCAGTAACTTTCTTACTCTTACCGAGAATAGTACGCGTTTTAACGGTATACTCGTTGACCATCGCATCCATTGCGCTCAGGTTCTTACTGAACTCAATACACGCTTTTACGTTAGGCTTGTCTTCTAAACAAACTTTAGTCGTCCAGCTTCCCGTGTCGCAGTCAACCGGTTTTAAGGTGTCTTTGTCACCGATTAAACTTAAACGTGCATTCAACTTTTGCAGTTTGCGTTCTAAAGTCGTCGCTTTAGACGTCGCTTCTTTTAATTCCTTAATGACTTCTTTACCCGCAGCTTCGGCAAAATCCACAAAACGTAAAGCAAGTTGTTTGGAATGTTTACCTGCGAAGTTCGCTGACGCTTTTGCACCTGCACTGGCAGCACGTCCTGCTATCCGACTTACGCCACGAACCGCACGTCCGGTGAGTCGCGCCGCCGCTTTGCCTATCCCTTTATCAGGTTCCGTGTCTGACAAAAACTGTGCCCGGTGCATCATGGCCGCAGACTCTGACGCAACAACCACATCATCCAAAAGCCAACGTTTACGGATAGCAACGATAGCCGGATAATTATCTTTTACTCCAATGGATTCTAACGCTACGAGTCGGTCGTAATCGTCACAAAGCACTTCTAAGTCGCTATCTAACGTTGACATGATAATTTACTCGTTTGCTTTGATCTTACTTTTACCCAGTTCACCCTGCTAACGGATACGTAGTAACTTCTGTTCCCATCGCACGGTGAATCGCTGAACTCAACCACGACGCTTAACGAGGTTTCCTTTGTAAAACGGTTAAAGTCAAGTTCATAATAAACGAAGACTTTCCAACCACTTATCCCGATCGGCGGTATGATAGTAACAAGGAACGTCGATTGACTTCGCGTATTTTACACCCATCGCAGTACCACCTTTTGCGTTTCCGTGTTTGTCGTGGTCGCTAAAGTAATAGACTGCGTCTACCGGTTCGTCTAAGCAGTCACCTGCGATGATGTTCAGATTACGGCCGTGTAACGCCCAGGCAATCGGTGAGAGCTTATCTGGGTTTGGGTGAAGTGAAGCAACAACTGCTCGGTACTGAACGTCTTGTGGGATATAACGAAACTCTACCTTAGGGTGTATTTTCCCTAACCACATCTTCTTTTCATCCGGCAGGTAACAAACGCTCTTAACGTCCTCGGTACGAGCTATCATAAACTGAAGTTGGTCTGGGCCTTTATAACACCCGCCAGAACGGGTGGTAATCGTGTAACCTTTCTTTCGTAAGATTCGAAACCCTTCCCGTAACGTTTCCAACATTTCCTGCATGACGTCTTCGGGTGTTTCTCGAGACCCGATAATCGCGATTTTATATTCTTTCATGGTCACCTCCATAAAGACCGCCGAGAATGAAAAAAAGAAAAGTAGAGAGAGCCCGAAAGCTCTCTCTACCCACCGTTACTATTACACTTCCAGGCCGCTTAAGACGACTGTCTCAACCAACGCCTGACCCATCCACACTTCTAACTCACCGTCCAAATCCGCCGATGGTTTCTTGTTCAGTTCGTTATTGTAATCAAGACCGTCTAATCTCGTGTCGTTAATCACCTGCCCTAAGTGTAGAGGTAAGATGAATCGGTTTCTCGCACTATAAATAAAAGAGTCGCACTCGTAGACAACCACATACCGTTCGATAGACTCGTCAAACTCGATGTGACACTGTGAGCCGGTGTCCCAAGCGCGCGATATCACCATACCTCGGTCTTGGCACATTTTCTCTACAGCGACTTTAGCGGAAGCTGCCCACGTATCGTAGTTCTTAGGTTGACCGTTTTCGAAATCAAACCAATCCAGATACTTGGCAGGAATCTCAAGGAAGTCGTTCAGTTGAAGCTTTGTGTAGGTAATCAGTACCGCATCGTTTATGTCGTTACGGTTCGTTAACTTTACCTTATAGCGCCCTTCCGGTGTTGGAGCACCGACGAGCGTAACGTCTACCTTTTCAGCCGAAAGCTTTTTCCGTACACTGTCGCTGTTACAATAACTAACGAGATTAAGTAAGTTCTGTCTGTGGCCAACGTCGAAATCAATTACAAAAGACATACGAACTCCGTGGGGGCTAATCACTAATACCCGTATAACGGATAACGTGCTGTGATTTCATCACCCGCATAAAAGGTTAAACGTTGTATATTAATGTTTTTATTCGTGTAAGGTACGGTTTCTAACGTTACCTTAACCATTGCAGAGCAGCTACCGGGATCAACAAACTGATAGGTTCGACGTTTGATGTTCACCAGATAAAATCCACCCGCAGGGCATAAGTCCGTTTTGCCGTAATTCACCACTGCAAACTCATCGTTTTGAACCACAGTGACGGGTTGGTCATCTGCTTTAAACACAACCGGTTTATCGCCAGGAACAGCGGGTTCGTAACGGCTGATGTCGTATGGTTTAAAATCCGCTAATACAGAAAACGAAAGTAACATTAGAAATGGAGTAATAAGACGTTTCATCTGTTTACCTCATCGAGATAAACACGAAGCCAAGGCATTGACTCCAAACGCGGCATCATATTCCGGGTGTTCGGAGACCAACGCAATGACTCGTGGTATTTCTTTTTGAAACGTTCCCAGTGATACGAGAACGGTTTGGGTTGAAAACCACGCTCTTTAAGCACTTCTTCCCAAACCAGGTCTTTAATGAAATCGTCGACTAGCATTAATACCAACACTTTCCATTTACTCCGACGGTAGTGTCGTTGAAAACACTTGCGGAGTTCTGAAAAGTCTTCTCGTTTACTGGAACGTACTACCGGGACAGCTTTCTCTTTATATTGCGAACAATGGCTGTGTTGTACGATCTTAACCGGAACGCCCCGAACCTTACCAGCTTGAATATCCAGTTCGTGCTCGGGGATGATTTCAACACAACGTAATGCTTTTGCTCGATTGTCTTCTAAGCACCGCGTCTCATATTCGACACGTATCATTTTAGACTCTCAACGGTTAATAAATTTTATCCGCAACAGAGAGAAAGATGGGCGTGTTTTCGATAAAATCCACCAAATATCCTTCTTCCGGCGGGGCGTATGACGAAACAACGTTACCGTTCGTCATACGAAAATACCGACGAGAGTCGCTGGCGATATACCAACGGTCAATCTGGTAGCCTTTTTTCGAAAAGAAACACAGGCCGTCAATGTTCGAAGGGTGGACACGACACGTCACCATTTGTCGATCGGAATTCAGTTGGACGTACTGCAATAAGAACGAACCCACACCGAAACGTCGAGAACCTTCCGCCACCACCAAATAGATAAGATTGCCCGGTTCCCAAATCGCAATACCGTGAGTAATATCGTCTTCTACCGCTAAGGTAATGCGAACAGGCGTTTCGCGTATCGAGTTTAAGTCTTTAATGTATTCGCGTAATTGTGGAAATTTAGCGGAGATTTTGTCTTCGGTAATATCTAACTGCTGCATTATTGTTCCCCAATTGACATAACGTTATTAACGAATTCAGCCCACGTAGTGTTCTCGCCGGAAGTAAATAAACTGCTAAGCGGAACGTTTCGGTGCTTTGGAATAACCGCATCAAGTTTATTTACTGGAACTTCGCTCCATAGCGCCCAGCCGTACAACCCCTCCACCGTTTTTCTCTCACCACGCAATACTGGTACCCACCACGCAAACTGTACGAATCTTTTACCGCGACAAGTTTTGAGGGTGGTGGTAAAACCGTGGTCTAACATCCGTACGTCATCAACCTTACAGTTAATCGTGAAAAGACCGTAGCGGGTAAGTAATTTTCTTATCTGAAACGTCAGCTCAATCTGATAACTCCTCAGTTTATCGGCGTCCACATAAACCCGACCTTTCCCAACCCCGATTCCTTTCTGTTCTAAATACTCTGCGATTAACGCAGACGTACTCCCTTCTACACCAGGGCAATCTAATCCGCCAGATAAAGGCACCGCATTATAGTAACGATGCAGCGTCTCCTGGAAAGCCGTCAACACAAATTCTTCGTCTTTAATAAAATCGATGACCTCCCCATTAGAGGCAGTCAATGGGGTAAGCTTCAATTCCCAGATAGGAATCAGCAGCGTTCTGGTCATTAAACGTAGTGGTTCCATGATAAGTCTCCATGTTCAAGTCTCACAGTATGATCAAAAATTGTAAAATAAAAAGAAGAAAACCTCTACCCGAAGGTAGAGGTTGGTTTTATTTCGTTGTCTTTGTTTCCGTCTTCGCGACGACCTGACCTGATTTCTCAAGTTTCTTCTCGACAACTTTGGTAGCAATCTCCAACGACTTGTAGGCCAACGTTTTAATCGGCCACGTTGCAAATACTACCAGTCCGAACAGCGGAAGTAAGGATACAAACAACACTTCCATGCTGTCTTTTGGAAAGTTCTGATGCGTGTCGTACGCTAAAAAGCCTGTCACGACCACAGTGGCGAGTGCAAGCAAAACAATAATGAACTTCTGTGCACCGGCAAGTTTTGGCCACAGTGTCAGCATCGTTTCTTTGCTTACTTCGTCACCTAAACTCTCTACAGCATTTGTGGCTTGCTGCTGAAAGTTTTCCGCCATCTTTCCAATGTTCTCAAGAAGCGTTGGGCGTAACTCCGACAGAATCTTTGTACCCGACCGCGTTACGTCTACAGAGACGTCGTCACCGAAGTTGTCTTTAAGAATCTTAGACAGTTCTTCGGACTGCTCTTTACTTAACTTTCTGTTCCCTGCTTGGATAAGAATGTCAAGAATTGCGGCTGACACGTCTTGTGTTGGTTGCGACATCGCTATTTCCTCCGACGTCTTCTCCGCCGTTTTGCTGACTTAGCAGACTTTTGTTTTGGCGGTAGGAGACTATTCAAGTTTAACAGGTTTACCCTGACAAAGATATTCCCCACCGCCACGGCATCGATACTGTGCTCATCCAACGTTGTAATATCAAACAACGCGTGGTCGCGATACAACTTCGTTACGGCACGAAACATATCTGTTTTGTCCGTTCCTTTCGCTTCCACACCGACGAATGATTTTACAATAATCGGATTGAACCCGTGTAACACTTTCTCTGGAAACACGTCCCATAACGCTCGTCTTAACATCAGCTGTAACTCTACGCCAGACTCATACGCGGAGAGTTTTGCCCGCCGCATAAACGGCGTTTCTGTTGCAACAAACGTCGGACGCGCAATCCGAAGAAACTCACGGTAGCACGCTTCGAGTTTTACTAAGCGATCGTCGCGTTTACCGACACACTCTGCAAACGCACTTGGATGTGTTGGGTCTAATACGTGCATGGTATCAGCCCACACCACTTCGGCTTGGTCGCTGCCATATTCCCAATCCAGCACCGCCATCCCGAGATGGCTCGTACCGGGGTCTATCGCCGCGATCCTGACCATTTTATCGGGAAGTCTCGGCTCAGGAATCAACATTAATTCGCTGTCCCTAAGAAGAACGGTGCAGGTTGACCGATACGGATTGTCAGTGACAGTTTATCGTTCGTCTGCGCCAGGTTAGTAAACATCGAAATGTAATACAGGGCTTGTACACCGATAGCTTCAGTGTAGCTGAACTTCGAACCTGTAGCAGAGTCACCGGACGTTACCTGGTCTAAACCAGAGCACAGTGCCAGTTCAGAGATAATCGAACTACGAGGGCTACCGCGCATAATGCTGGTCACGTTCATGTACTCCTGAACGTCAAAGTCCGTCCACGGAATAACCAGGTCTGCACCGGATTCCACATAACGGCCATCAGGGATTGCAACGGTACCGTCATCGTCGTAATCGTAGTCCGGCAACACTTTCGGTACCGGGTTCAGTTCAGTATCCGTATAGACAAAGTCTTCTACAGTTTCAACACCGTTCTCACGCTTAATGTCGTAGTCGGTAGTTTTTACTGCACGCATGTCAATGCGTTTTAAATAGTACGCCCAATACTCACGTTTGTTGATGGTTTCCAGAGTACGGAAAGCGTAGTTTTTACGCTGTTCATCAGACAAATCGTTGTCTTTAGTACGCAGGACAAACGGAACGCGTGAAAACATCCCGGACGCGATAGGTTCTTTAGCTACAGGAACAACATCAGCAACAACGTCTGATGTGTCGACCATGTGGCCACGGTTACCAATCGCCATGTACTGCAAATGGGGACGTGCTTTACCATCCGGCACTGGGGTTTGCATGAGCTTATAAAACTCATTCAGTGTGGACTTCTGTGGGTATTGCACATCGGCACCGGTAATTAATGCGGTAGCCAGACGCATCGCATTAAGTGTTACCGTCGAGAGTTTACCGTCGTAAACTTTGACATTAGACATTGATTAATTCTCCAGGGCGGAACCCGTCCAGCGCAAGTTTCGTCACGAGAGACGCCAACGTACGTGGTGTGGGGTCAGTAAATACGACCGGAATCGTTCCTTTAAAAGATAAGTGATTCGGGACTAAGCGAACATCATAAGAATCGAGTTCCTCACTGATAGGCTCGATCATAATGTCGTCTTCAGTCAAATCAATACCGGTCTGAGCAACGATATAGTCTGCCAGTTCTTGGCTGCTGGTTACTTCGCCTTTCGGTACCGTAACCGGTTCGTCAGCTAAGAACGTTGCCAGGTCAACACGGGTTAAGATGAATTCCTGGTTCCCTGTAACACCGTTTTTAAAGTCAGCAGCCACTTTCGATTCCAGTCCGTAACGACGGGCTTCGTCTTTCGTCAGTGGTTGTACACCTTTATCGTTAAAATCGATGTTGTCGGTAGTATAGGATACCCCGAAAACGTAGTTAATACGATCTACCAGAATTTGTTTCGGAGTTTTCGTTAAGTCGACGCGATATGCCATGGTTTTCTCACTTAGGTAGCTGGTCAAGCGTGAAGCCGTCCAGATCGTTAATTTTCACCTGTTCGTTTAACGTCCAATCGTCAAGCGAAGATTTCACTTTAACAACCCCGGTAGTCGGCTCGTTAATATCCACCACAACTTGCTGTGTTACTTTCACTCGGATACCCATGTAAATGTTCATCCTGAGTTTGATGTGCTGTGGCATCGACAGTTCTTTAATAACAGGCGCTGCCGGTAACACAGTGTCGGTGGACATATACTGGTGACGCGTAACTTGCTGTACGCCTAAGAGGGGTTCAATAATGGTAACCGACCCCTCCCCACTCATAGGGATATCCCCTAAGATGGGACAGAGCGGGTCCATAACGTCGTAAGAATCTGACCCCATTCGTGCAGCAAAATGTACGGTGTAGGATGACAACTTCGTCATCAGTCGTACCATTGCACGCTGAATCTCAGACTGTGAAATCGTTGCACGGGTTTCCAGGTTAGTCGCGGTGTTAAATGCATCAATAGCAATGTCTTGCCACGTCTCCGCCGAAACCAACGTATAATCTAACCCAAACGTTTTAAAGAACTCATCGTAATTACGATAGTTCAGTTTTAAATCGCAACGGTAGTCACGGTAATGGTAGTTAAACAGCATCAAGCCCGCTGCACGGTCAGGAATCTTCCGACGGTTATGGCTATAACGCCAACGACGACGTTTCTGGGTAATGATTTCATTAACCGTGTCGTAAAGTTCATCAGCACTAAGAATCGTTCCGACGACTTCTGTGTGCGTATCGGTATAATAGTTAATCAACGCATCGAAACGGTTTTCCCAGCTCGGGATTAAATGTTGTTCCATTTCATCGAACGAAACCCAGCGTTTGATTAACACCCCGAATACGTTGAACACAGGAATCTCTTCTAACGCAACGTCAGAATACCCTTTATACGCCGCGTACAAGAACAGCGCCAATAGCTCTTTTGAGCTAAGCTTTAAGGTATCTCCGTTTGTTGGGTTAAGAATCTCGTGGTAAATGTTGTATTTCCCTTTCGCAACGAGATGTACCCATTCGTTAAAGAGGTTATGCAGATACTCGAAGCGCTCAATCGCTTCTGGGTCGACTGCTGTAACTTCAATGAGTTTGGTTTTCAGGTTAGGGTATTGCGTTAAACTTAAACGGGTGTCTAAGTCTTCTTGGTACTCCGGTTCGTACGCCGGGTTATTGTACGCTAACGCGACTTCCTTCTGGATAATGTCCGTCGTCGTTACAATGTCAAGGTCTCGACCAGAATCCTTTTCCGTATAGTTAAGCGATTGCTGATAACCAATCGGTAATGGTGTTAACGTGGAATCGTCATCATCCTTCGGTTCGTGTATCTGCTGCGCAACATTGTACCCAACCGCAGGCATCCCCCAACCTGTCAGCAATGCGTCAATCTGCCAGTCGAAAATCTCCTCTTTCCCTGAGTTACGTTCCCAGTAACGAATATTCCGATAAAGAATGAATTTCTGTTTCTGGGTCAGATACGGCATAAACTCGTGAAGTTCTTGGTGCGATGCTAAGAACTCTGTCACGTAAAAAGAATGTGTTTCCGTGGTATGCTGTAAAGAAGAACGGATGTAACCAATAATGCCGGGTAGCTGCGGATACAGAATACAGTAGAATGCTAACACGAACGCATCGTTGTGAACTTTCCACCCTTCTGACATATAGCGAACGTGTGCTGCCCTTATTCTGTCTTCCAATCTCGACATCAGCGACGTCTCTTGCGACTCCACTAATGAACTGTCGTAATAGAGGATAGAGCAGTCGGCCACACGGATGGCGTAGTTTATATCCACCGGATTAAACACACCTCGGATATAAATCGCGTAGTCAGGATACGTTCTGATCAGCTCCTCAATGTACTCGCCGTTCGAACGAAATACGTTTGAGGTCTTTTTATGACGGGACAGGTTGGCTGTCGTTAATTCTATCTGCTCTTGCGTGTCGAGCGACGTTATGTAAATGGGCTTATCCCATTCGTGACGTTGTCCTGCTAAATGCAGGTAGTATCGCCACGTACTTCGGTTATCGGAAACGAAACCGCCGTTCTCGGTTATTGCCAGATTCATCTGTTGTGCGATTGATTCTGATTTAATAATCAGCGATTTCGCCAACGCGATGTTCTGTTCACGAAATATGTTAAATCTCTGCATCGGAGACCCCAATGGACGATATTAGTAAATTAACGGGCGACCCCGCCGTAGCTGCAATTCTTCGTAAAACTACGGGCCCAGCACCTCAGCAACAACGCGGTACGCGTAGCGAGGGTGGTTCTACGCCAACACGTCAAGAACTCACGGCAATTGCGAGTTCACGTATTCGTACTATCAAAAATGCGGAACGTATCTTTGATGCGTTACCTGAACTCGAAACAATCGTTACTATTGCAACTTCGAGCCTGCTATCAACAAAAGACTTAATCAACACGACGTTGATTTACGACAACATCGCAGACATCCCCATTGATCTGCGTAACGCGCTACTGACACCGACCCGTGATTATCACGATAACATTCGTCAGCTACCTAAGAAATTATATCAGTGGATTTACGATGCGTTAAAAACCAAAGGCGCAAGTCCAGTGATGATAATCTCGGATACCGGCTTCGACCAATTGTTCGGCCTGAATACAAAGGTCGCTACTGAATCTATTCGTCGTTCTCAAACGGCGTTCTTCGAACAACAGCTCGGTATTCTCGGGCCTATTAATGCGCCGAAAGAAGGGCAGCGAGTTGGTGTAGAATCAATTCTCAACCGTTTACACGGAGCTGTTACTGGTCCTCAAACGTTGAAAATCGATTTCGGTAAGCACGATTCGATGTTCTCGGATAAATTCCAGATGGAAATCACGATTACCGATAACCCGCGCATTACCATGCTGCCGGATTTGTATCGTCGTATTGCGCATGAGAACGCACGTACGGGATTGTACGGGCAATTAGAGCAAGCCGCATATGAAAAGCCGTCTACACCAAACGGTGGCAGTCCGTTCGACCCTAACCAATCTTTCGATGACCGTCAGCGTGACGCTGCTGAAAAAGGGTTCATTAACTTGGGTGATTTAAACGAGGCGTATAAGTCAACACCGAAAACACAAACGTACGGTGATATTCCTATTATCTCAATGGATGAGAATAACAAAATCGAATACATCGAACGTTTACTGCCCGCAGAGTCAACGCTGCCACTGGTAATTGGCGATGACGTTCGTAACCCTATCGGTTATCTGACCATCGTAGATGACATGGGTAACTTCATCAATGCTCGCTCCTCGCTGTACGGCGATGCGAACTTTATGAACTACCTGAATAACGACGGGATGACGGACAGCATCATTAACCGTTCTAATCTGGGCTTAGGGAACACTTCTCGTATTACCCCGGAAATCGCCAACCGTTTAAGTGCACGTTGTGGTGAAATCGCTGAAAACGAATTTGCTCGCGCATTAAGTCAGGCACTAGGTGGCGCAGAAATCAGCATGAATATTACCGAAACATTCGGTCGCATTCTGTTGGCGCGTCATCTCGCAAAACGTCATACTCAGGTGGTTTACATTCCGGTTAATAACTTGTGCTATTTTGCAACGGACTTTAACGAAGACGGTATCGGGGTTTCTATTACTGAACGCTCCTTTATTATCTCTACTGTCAGGATGGCACTGTTGTTTGCGACAATGAACTCATCCGTACTGAACTCAGCACGTCACATGCAGTACGACATTGAGCTGTCACCAGATGATGCAAACGGTCAGAAAACCGTTGACCAAGTTAAATCAGATATCCTTAACTCCTACAATCGACGTCTGCCGATGTGGGGCGATATCAACGACGCCTGGTCAATGGGGGCTAATGCGGGGATTGCCTTTAACGTAACGGGTAACGATTACTACGCCAGCCACAAAGTGTCTGTGTCTGATACCACGCCGGAGTATAAAGTTCCTGATCAACAAATTGACGAGAACCTGTTACGCCGTACATGCCACATCGCGTGTGTTGATCCTGACCTTGTACTTACCCCGGAGAACCTGGAGTTTGCTTCTCAGATTTATTCTAAATCGCTGTTGGTTACTCAACAGATTGTGAAGAAACAGGAAATCCTCTCAACCCCGCTTACGCGCTACGTTACAAACAGTCTGCAAGCTTCACCGAAACTGCAAGCAGAACTCATTCGTATTATCGTTGAGTATATCCGCGAGCAGAATCCGAATGTAACTAGCGAAGAGATGACAAAACAAACGTCAGAGTATATGGCGAAGTTTATCAACGGTATGAAGGTCACCTTGCCGCCGCCTGATACTTCTGCAACAGCATCTCAAGCTGATCTCTTCGATAAACGCTATGAATTTATCGAGAAACTTGCAGATCTGGTGGTCACGGATGACATTGCTAATATGCTTCAGAACGAAGGTATTGAAATGTCACCTGATGACCTCAAGACGATGGTTAAGACCTTCTACGCGCGCAACTGGCTACGTAATCAGGGCATCGAAACCGATCTGTTTGATCTGATCTACGATGAAGATAAACGTGGTGAAAACGTCAAGATGATTTCTGATGAAATTGCAGCAGCATCGAAGACGCTGATTCAGTTAGCAAAACGTGCGACAGGTAAAGTTCAGACGTTAGCAAAAGCGGCCGATTTGAATCCTGAAGACGCCAATAACTTCGGCGGTGGCAGCGACTTTGGCGGTGGCTCTGAAGACGACGGTGGCTTAGGAGGCGATGAGGACTTAGGTGGTGACGATCTGGGCGGTGATGAAGACTTGGACATGACCGATGATGAAACGACGGAAACCGATACGACGACGGAAGAAGACGTTTCAACTGAAGGCACGGACGAGACGGATACCGGCGCAGATGACAACACCGATGAAACTCTCTAAATAGCAAAAAAAAATAATTCGAGCTTACTCCGACCCTTCTGGGGTCGGGGTAGCTTTCTTTTTTTCACCATGCTATTTCGTCTTTATTGATAGCAAGGTCTAACATAATTCCTATTGCTAAAGGATCGTTATCAAACGCCATCAGTTTCGCTAACAGTTCTGACTGACCTGATTTCTTGACGGCTTTCAGTAACTCATTACGGGCATTATAGTAGATAAGCCAGTATCTACCGTGATTGATTTTGGTGTTTGAATGTTCTAACAGGTAACGATTAAACTCCATGGTTGCTTTGGTTTCAGGTAACTCAAAACGAAAACGTGGACTACGTTCGTAGTTTACATTAATAACAACATATTTAATCATTTCCTCATTCCCTCGCTATAGTGGGCGGCTATAATAAATTGGGGAATAAAAAATAAAGGAGGAGAGCCTAGGCTCTCCTTGTGTGGTGATTAACCAATAGCAGCGATACGTTCTTCGAGTAACAGTTTCTCTGCGGCCATAACTTCTAACTCCGCAGTGATAAGTTTTACTTGTTGCTCGTCGATAAATAATGGACGTTTCTCAATAAGTTGTTCACGCTCGTGAATACGGACGCGAAGTTGATATAACTCCAAAGAAAGTTGTTGCTTTAAACGCTCTACGGTATCAATTACGTTTAGCTCTATCTTGGCTTTACTGTAATCAACATAAGCGGCCATACGCACTCCTTAAAAAATGGGGATGTTTCCACCCCCAATCCAAACTTAATAACGAACTGGTGCGGTAACGTCACCTGTGCTCAGTAGCGAATAAACATGAGACGGAGTCTTAAGTTTAATGAACGCTTCTGGTGCTTTCTGGTTAATGACTTCGTAGATTGAAACAATCGGTTCGAAGCTATTACCAAACGAAGAGATTTCCACGATATGACGATCGTTAGCGGATTGATAATCTGCTTGCAGAGAAATCGTGTACGTTACCTGAGACAGTTCAATGGCTTTGTTGTCACAGGTCAGACGAATGTGCAGCTTACGCAGAGAACGTGCGATCAGCAGGAACATTTCACGGAAGTAATCCGCAGACTTGCTCACACCGTTTTCACCGATGGTACGACCATACACTGTCTCTTTAAAGTAGGTCATGTCATCCAGGCAGCATTCCAACTGTACGAATTTCGTACCCGGAACATCTTTACCGTAAGCAGATGCCACGGAGATGGCGTTGTGAACCAGCACGGTTAATGTCGCAATGAAACGACGAGTAAACGCTGAGCATTCGCTACGATACGTTTCATTCTCATCAGATTTGGTGAGGAAGTACATTAACAAACGCTGTGCAAGGTCACGCAGTCTGAAGACGTCATTAGAAACACGTTCCATCAGCTTTTCAATATCGTCAATATCACGTACGGTATCGAGATCGTCGATAATCTGGCGAACCGAACTATAAAACTCCTGGAGATACACCGCTGAAGTTTCAGTCTGTGCCATCGGATACAGGCGGTATTCGCTTTCGACTTTCACCATGATACCCGCATCGTCATACGAGCAATATTGTTTGTCGTTATCTTCAACCAGTTCACTAACCTTATCACCCCAGTCACGATGTTCTGCATACACAGAATTCTTGACGCGTGTGTTGGCTTCTTTCGGCGAAACAACGTTTTGCTGAATCTTTTCTTTCAGCTCGTGATCTAAATAGTCTTCCACAATTTCTACCCGCAAAATGTCATGGTGAGGACGGTTAGCACGTTGAATGATATCATCCATCGTTTCCTTATTCATATCCACAGGCTTGCTTTTGTTCATCGCTTCCTGCGGAACAGTCGGTTGAATAATAGCAGGCTGCGTTTGCGGCTGAGGTTGAGGTTGCGGAGTACCGCCGAATACCGGAGCAGGTTGTACAGGTTGCACTGTTACACCAGCCGGAGTATAGCTGGCCATCGGTACAGAAGAACCCTGGATCGGTGCAGTTGGTTGCGCATTCTGTGAATTCTGAATACCGAAGTTAACCGGTTCAGTACGTACACCGAAGCCACCCTGTCCAGCACGACGGGCTTCTTCTGCAAGCTGATTCGCCAGCACAAACGCTTTCTCTAACGCGCTGTGAATGTCCGGCTGCAACGGAGTCAGACCTAAACCTAACAGACGGCTATACAGTGTTGCCTTAAAGGTTTCGATAACCGCAACGTTAGTTTGGTCATTAGGACGACGGTTTTGCAGATACCAGTTACCCACAATGCAGGCTGCATTAACAAACGGATCTTCTTTTATCCCTTTCGCGTTCATCGCGTCGACGAGATAGTTCAGCAGCTGATCCTGTTTAGCCATAAAAACTTTCAAGATAAATTCACGAGTTTCGCTGTAGCTTGCCATTCTTAATTCTCCTAATAGGTCTTAATACGTCTTTCGTGGTTAACGGCCAATCTTCGCAATGTCTTCTTCGGTTGCTTGGATTAACTCGTCAAGTTTTGGATTACGAACCATCACTAACTGACGGTTAGTTTTCATATACGGGTTAAGGACACCCCATTTGAATGGGGACGACTTCGGAATGTAATAAACGTTACCGCATTCGAGATGCGATGCAGAAGCGTGCTTCGTACGGTCGTTAAGGTTAACCGTTTTACCGCCTTTGCTGTTACGTTTAGATTCCGTTTCAGTTTGACTGATTGCGTGTGTGGATACTCCTAGTACCATGGACTCTGTTGATGCGTTGAAATAACTTACACCACCGTTACCAGTGATATTACGCAACACCAGACTCGTGACAATTTCTTTATTGAGTGCGCTACGAATCATATTCGCGCAGGATTCTGGCGAACGATTCTCCGTTTGTCCCAGGTGGAAACGAATAGCCGCTACCGTTGGTGTAAAGCCACGGTCACCTAACAGTAAATAGTCAGTTACGGTTAAACGTTTTCCGTACATTGACGGAATGTCACCCTGTTTGGTTAAACGGGTACGTACCATCAGCTTCGTTGCATACCAGAAGAAATCGAACATATCCATGTCGTCTGGAATGTCGGGATCGGTCATCTTCAGTTCTGCACGGAACGTTGAGTTAACGTAGCGATCGCATTCAGTATAGTGTTTCGCCATACTGTGTGCTAACTCAATATCGGAAGGTTTTAGTCCTACGATACTTCTTCCCAGAATCTCACGCCAAATCGGAGCAGAGTTCAGGTTAGCAATATCGTCTTCCATCGCTAACTCGTTAATTGCGGTAAACAGCGGCGGGAGCGGCGTGACGTTACCGTTCTTAATAGATTGTTTACTGCAATAGTAGTGAGCGGCTTTGAAGAACGCAGCAATTGCGGCCAGCAACAAATGCTCGTTTTGATCCCAACCGACTTTATCCACGTTCGGCAATGCTTCTGCGGGTACGACAACCGCGTACATTATCGAACGGTTATATTTCGATTCACCGGAACTGATTACAACTTTCTCGTTGAGATCGAGTTCTGGGATCTTAAACGACGGATAAATTTCTACGTCAACACCAGTATAGCGTTTAATCGCTTCTTTAAATCCGTAACGTCCGAACAACCAATACATTAACGGTTTCTCGTCGGTATCAGGATGCGTTGCGTTCTTCGCTTTGAACAGGTTTTTGGTTCCTGGTAAGAATAGCTCCTCTTTCTTGCCGTTGACTAACACACGGACAGGTTGCTTACAGAATTTCAACGAGGCTTTACGTTTAAAGTCAAAGTTAACAAATACCCCACCGTGTTCGCGACAGATACCTGGCTGGTGAATAACCGGTGCAACATGATACGTCGTACCGTAGTAGTTCATTAAACCGCCACGACGGATAAAGGGTAAGTTAATCGGTCTTGAGATCGGTCGAGAATCTCCTGGAATACGGAATGTTGACATGACCATATACGCATCAGTATTCGCAATGGACATCACACCACGACGTCTATCCATTCTGCTGCTCTCAGAACGAGACAGCTTATAGATGAACGTTTCAAACGGTGACATTAACCGTACACCTAATACAGCCAGCCCTTCAGGAACACGCGGATTATCAACAGGATGATAATCCAGCTCACGTTTCAAGATAATCTGAACACGCTCATGTATACCGTCTTTGGCCTGTGTATAACCGACACCTTCCGCAATCGCTCGGTTAAAGGGTACTATTTTGCCATCCTCTTTAAGCTTTCTGATTGCATCTTTAAACACGCCACGCTCCTTACTTTAGCATCCCTATAAATGCGACACCCGCCGCCAGATACGCAGGGACTGATTTAAATAGGTCTGACCCATCTTTACGAATGTAAGAACGAGTCTCGTAGAATTCTTTTCGTGCCTCTGCCCGAGACTTTGCTTCTAGTTCTTGTTGTTTATACGCTAGAGTCAAACGCTCCTTTTCCAAAGCCAAATTCTGTAGTTGTTTTTTGTGTTCTATTTCCAGTTTGTCTTTTGCCGAATCCAAACTTTCTAATTTTTCTCTGTATTGACTTTCCAGCTTTTCCTTTATCTCGTGAATATCCGGTAACGTTTCTTGCCATCGAAACGCAGTGGCTGTTTCTTTATCTTTAAAAACACGGAACGGTGACAATAAGTCATCGAACTCGAAGTGAATCATCCTACTCCCTTCTACTTTGTCTCCTCCACCAATTACCATATACACACCCGGTTCGTAATACCGTGATAGTATCGGTTGTACTTCCATGCGCGTTCCGTAGAATCTAATCCAACGATATAGTTCGGGATCGTCGTAACGCTGCACAACAATAACACCTAATGTAAATTCAGTTCTCTCACCTCCTGGTCTTACGCTCGGTGGCGTACTTTCTAATCGAACTGGTGTAATTGAAAATGCGAATCCTAGCTGCTTCAATACAACCAAGTCCCCACGTAATAAAGCACCGATATCGTCAACCACGTATCGGAGTGTGACCTCTCCTTTCTCCTTTAAATCTGCACAAAATTTAGTGAATTGTTTTTCTGGTAAGACTTCTGCAAACCCGTTCAGGTTAACCAGGTTTCCGAACGATTGATACGTTACATAAACAACAACCCCATGCTCATCAGCCGGGCTTTTGGACGGAGTTAAAATAAAGCTACCGCCACTGGTTTCAGTGACGTAAATTGGCACACCAGTATTATTCTCAAAAGTGATGAGTTTTTGTAGTCCTGACCTTTGATACAACGAACGGTCAGTAATACTGGGTACCACATCAATATCAAGACGGTTCATGTAGGGGCCAGATTAAGTTTTAATAATGGTACATATCTTTAGTCTTAAATGTATTTTTTCCATAAAGTCTCCTTTAAACCAACTGACAGTCTCCCTTTGATAATATCTATCCAAAAAATAATAGAAAGAAAAAAAAATAAAAGGTCTAAGCCCCGAAGGGCTTAGACACTTTTTATTCGGTATTATTTACCAGCTTTGTCTTTACCGTCGCCAGCAACATTACCTGCTACACCACCTTCGGTTTGTTTCTGGCCGTTCTGTTCTACAGAAACGTTGTAAGCCAGTTTTTCTTCAACCAGTTTGGTGATGCCTTTAACCCAAATCAGACCAGTGATCGGGCAGTGGCAGATATGCGCGTTACGCGGCTGTACAGCCAGTTCTTTAGAGGTAGAACCGTTACGCTGGATGTTGATGTTGGTAACCATGATCGGAGACCAGAAGTGGTTACCCCAGTTCAGTACGCAGTAGGAACCATCGTCCGCAGTCGGAACTTTCAGGAACCATTGCAGACGACGAGTCCAGGAATCGTCAGCTGCGTTGTAGATACGCCAGCGGTCATCGTTGGTGGTAACGACTTCGTATTCATAACGGTCGCCCAGCAGACGTTGGTCGCCCTGAACCAGCAGCAGCATAGATGCGGTCGGTTCGTCAGTTGCGATGATAACTTTCGGCAGAATGTCCGGATCAGCGGTCAGCAGGCGCAGTGCAGGAATGAAACGAGAATCCTGGATAGCCTGAGTTACCTGGCTACCGATACGCTGCAACAGACCCTGACGAGCGTTGATCAGCGCTTCTTTGGTATCCAGAGACTGAACAACTTCATCGACTTTGTAGTCAGACTCTTTGAACCACGGAGCAACCCAGTGACGGCCCAGACCACGGATAGCCGGTTTGTCCCACGGAGTGATCATCGCAGCGGCTGCGTTACGTACTGCTTCGGTGTAAGACAGCGTCTGAGTAATCGCCAGCTGTTCGTTACGGATGTTCACCGCAGAGATCAGGTCGTCCAGACGTTCAGTGTCGTCGTATTCAACACCAACCGGAGACTTGGTCAGAATCGGAGAACCGTATTGCAGTTTGTAGTTTTCCTGTTCCCAAATTGGGTCAAGCAGCAGACCCTGGGTACGACGGTTTTCGTTGGTACGAGTACCATCGAAGCGCCAGCCCATCAGTTCGAGTTTCAGGCCGTCCAGGATAACTTTACCGGTGCCAGACTTGGTATCAACTTTGTTACCAGTTGCATCGTACAGACCTTCGATTTCCAGTTTGTGGCCGGAAATGTCTACTTTACCACCGAACTGGCCGCTGGTGAACAGGGACATGGTGATGGTGATAACGTAGCGCAGGGTGTAGGAGTTCTGACCCAGTGCTTGCAGAGCCGGAATAGCTGCACCAGTCCAGTCAGTAGTTTTCGCATTCAGAGAGAACGCGGTACGACGGAATTGCAGAACCAGTTCACGGCCGTCACCTTCAGCAGGACGCTGGAAGGTTGCGAACTGCATGTCACGAACGTGCAGTTTGATGAATTTACCCGCTTTCGCTTCTTCGGTCGGTTTACGTACAGAAATCAGCAGGCTGCCCAGAGCACAACCCGGTGCGATTTCATCAGTTTCATCGTAACCTTCCTGAACGATACCCGGATGCGCAGACAGCTGGAACAGGTTCAGCGTGTCGTTTGCAAAGCTCAGGTAGTTAGTCGGATACGGAGGTACACGACCCAGGCGAACAGTTTCGTTCGGAACCAGTTCTTCGCTTACGAAGTATTCCTGGTTTTCACCGGTTTCCATTACGTAAGGAACGATGTTGATCGCTTCGTCCTGGAGAACGGTGTGGTCAGTCAGTGCGTTGTGCAGCGGACGACGATGGTCTTCAACCACGTCTTTGCTCAGCAGCGCGTTCATGATACCGCGAGAAACGGTAGTCACTTTAGTACGTACGGTAATACCAACATCGTTGGTGTCAACGGTAATGGTCGGGAACAGTGTTTCAGCAAACTTGGACTGAGTTTCCAGAGCACGTACGTTCAGGGTCCAGGTCAGGCCCAGGTTTTTGTCGTAGTCTTTGTTGCTGTAGTATTCCTGAGCAACAACCATGCGCTCACGACCCCAGTCACCACCTTGCGCACCAGGGATACCAATATCCAGGTTATACTTGCTGTGGAATTCCGGCTTAGCGTATTCCTGGGCAACACGTTCTTGCAGGTCTTTACCGTGGTTAGCTGCGCCCAGAATCATTGCGGAGGCGACAGTCGCAGCATGAGACATTTTCTTGCCACCAAAAGCGTTGGCATAGTGCTGTGATGCTTCGTCACGCAGAGCGCCAAACACTTTTGCGTTGCTGCGTACGGACTCGCCTGCAACAATCGTATTCCACATTTCGCTGGCGGTGTTGTTGCCGATGACGTTTTGGGCCAGACTAGTACCGGCTTCTACGAGTTTCTCTAAATTAGAGATTCGGGTATCTTTCATTTGTTTAATACCTTAATGAGATAAATGACATGCGTATAATTGCGTCAGCACTTCGTTAGCGGCAAACTGCGTTGAGGTACTGAAGCAGTCATCCACGACGCGAGTCTTGGTACGCATATATTTAAAAAGTTCTGCGCAGAACATCTTTTTCGCAGCGTGGTCTTCACCCGAAGAAAAACCCGAACCGGACTTCGCTTCTGCAAATGACGCCACAATCGTATCACCACGTTGGGTAAAGACCCAGCGTAAGCGACAAGGAATTGTTTCCCCATATAAATCGTCAAGGGAAACCTTTTCGCCTGATTCGACCAGACGTAACACCTGATCATAATATTTACCTGGAAGCACAGGCGGAGCCATTAACGCTTTATAAATAGCAGAACGACTTACTTCAGGTATAATGATAGAACTGAAACCATTCGGACAGTCATATAACCAGTTAAAGAACCCTGCCTGGAGCAATTCTACACTTTTAACGGCAGCGCCTTTATCTATGTTAGGCTGAACTTCCCACGGTGGACTAAAACGAATTTGCATTTAAGGATGCTCCATGAATAACAAAATGATGTTGATAACCGCATTAGCCACACTATACACTGAAAGTCTGTTGACCGACCCTGAGAAGGATCATGAGGTCATAAGAAAAGTGCTGTTAGAGGCTAAGCTTCCTGATTACGTAGAGGAAGGTGACGAACGTGCCGCCCTCGTCGAAATCAAGGATATCATCACATCCATCATAGACGGCGGTATGCCTTACGACCACACAAACGTCATGAAACGTTTGAAGTTGGCCACTACGCAAATACGTCCTCTATACGATACGATTACCAAATTCCTGGAAGATGATATTCCAGAAGAACCAGAAGCACGCATCGAGCATCTTAACCGTCAAGTAGCACAATACTACTTCCAATTACGTCAAGCTATTCAAGGCGTACAACTGAAACAAAAATTAGGTCGTACGTTAGGCGCACTGAACGGAACCGAAACGCGCGTTGATTTACAAACGGCGCTCAACGACCTCAGAGATAGTCTCTCTACGTTCAGTGAACGCTCTCATAATAAGATTCCCTCACTCGTAGGCGAACTTATTACCGATAACCGTGCACCGTTCGTACACGTGTTCGACTCCATCAGTAAGAAAGCAGCGGGTAACGGTTTACGTACCGGATGGAAAGCCATTAACCAGATGCTGGGTTGTAACAAAGGGATTACCGAAGAGCTTTGGCTGATGCCTGCACTGCCCTTTAACTGTAAATCACTTTTTAGTCTGTTGTTGTCTATCAGTATTCCGGTATTCAATACACCTGAAAAAGTAATGGAAAACGTTAAAGGGGATTTGCAGCCGGTTATTCTCGATTTAAGTTTAGAGAACGAACTGGACGTTAACTTGGCGTATGCGTACCAAGCGCTCTACGGCCATTTTGAAGGTGAAGCACCGGTTATGGTTGCTTCTGAAAACGCTACCGACGAAGAGAAAGCTTTACACAACACAAAAATGTCGGACTACCTCTGTAGTAAAATGCGGGCTAACGGTTGGGAATACATCTTTCAGAAACACACAAACTCAGATTTTAAAATACATTACTTAAACGACTTAATACTGGACTTAAAGCGTCGAGGTTATCATGTAGCTGGGATTCGCGGAGACTATTTCGGGACTATCAGTAAAGCAGGTCACGGTAACGGGATTGCCGGTAGCGACATTAAAGAAATTTATCGTATCGCTCGAAACATCCAGGTAGTACGTAACCGTGGTTTCTTGTTAGCACCACACCAAATCTCACCAGAAGGCAAAAAATTAAAAGCGTTAGACCCAGCAAGTTTCTGTAAGAACTTACCAGGTCGCGGTCTTTACGATAACTGCTCCAGCTTGGATAACGAAGCTGACGGTGAGATGTATTTTAACAAACGTGTTGTCAATGGACATAGTTACTTAGAAGTACAACGTGGTAAACACCGTACAATTATCGATACTAAAGAAGCTTACCATTATACAGTAATACCTTTCCGTGAAGTTGGCATTCTGCCTTGGGATTGCGATAAAGAAGAAACAGTAACTGCATCGTCGATTAACGTCTTTACAGGCGGTATGGGAGACGAACTCTTTTGAGTCTGGGGAGCTTCGGCTCCCCCTACGACCCCTTATGCGTCCCGAAAAGCAAAAAAAAACAAGACACCTAATAATTATGAACGAAAGACAACTACTGAACTAAGTAGGGGGTGTCACACCACCCCATTTTGTTAGTTAGTAGCGTTCGCTCCTTTTTTCAGTGATTATCTGTGTGAAGCGGTTGGTGGATGGTTTTAATCGTTTATTCACGCCGAGTTGATTATACTCGTAGATACGTTGCTGTAAATTGGTTTTTGCTGCATACTGTTCTGCAAGCATTTTGTCAGTAAAGTAGTAACCATTGTTCATGGTATAAGCCCTCTTTGTAGGGTGATTAAAGAAATCCATTACGGAAACGTAATGGTGCTGTAAAAGGTACGCTGTTGTAGCAGCGTACCTTGTGTTTATCAGTTACTTCTCCTTTCGGTGAAGATCTGTACTCGAGGATTATTGGAAGATTTTAATCTTTTATTTAATCCTAATTGTTGAACTTCTCTTAGTCGTTCATTAAACTTCGCTTGCTGAGCGTGATTGTTTACGGTAGTATTAAAAATTTGCGTAATACTGTCGAACATTTCTGATCGCCTCTAACAAATTAGAATTGTGCTATCACGTTTAGTAATATCGATGACAAGTAAGGACTGTTGGCGCAGTCCTTACTGCTTTAACTTCTCTTTGGAAAAGTTAAAGCGTAAAAAAGGGGTGTGACAGCACCCCTTTTTATTATACCTACGACCACCAACTCGGCAGGTTACTGTACGAAGCTTTACGCTTCACAGTCCCACGGCTGGGCTGTGGTCCAGGGACAGTAATCAGACCACGCATGGCGTAATCGTTCATGTGTGCCTTGAACCTACTTTCCCTAAACTGTGATAATTTCGTTTGTTTTAAAACTTCCTTACGTAAATCAAGCATTTTGATACCTCACTTAGTGTCTTAATGTTAGGCTAACAGTTCGTTAGCCGCCTAAGTAGGGACTGCCTATACAGTCCCTACTGCTTTATCTTCTCTTTCGAAAAGATAAAGCTATGATAAGGGGTGTGACAGCACCCCTTGTTTTTTTTATCAGTTACTTCTCCTTTCAACTATCAACTGGGTGTTTCTTGGGTAAGCAACTTTGGGCTGAGTTAACGTTGGTTGCGCTATTTCACTAACCCTTCGTTGAAATTCGAGCTGTTTTACGGACAACTCGTTTAACCTTTGAAACAACTGTTCATGTTTCATGAACTTTTCTCCTATGTTGAAATTGCGAAAATAAATAAAGTGTACCCCTAATCCTTTTCGGGATTAGGGGTTGCTTTTATTTAATCGCTACGTATTGAACATGGCCACATTCCTTACATTGCACGTTGGCTTGCGGGTATGTTAGGCCGGTTAAAGGAACACGGATTTGATACTGTGCTCCACATTCTTCACAAACAAAATCGTGTTCTGGATAAACACGACCTTTCAATTTCTCATCCTTCCTTAACGTTTGAGCCAGGAAATGCATGGCATCCAACGCTCCGTTAATCTGCTGTTCCCATTCACCGTCTAACGGATATGCGAACGCACGAATCAACGTTTCCACCATCTCTGGCTCATTGCTCACGTAGACGTGTTTCAATTCAAACTCTACGCGTTGTAAGCCAAACAACACACGTGCAGTTACTGTTACGTTATCCAACGTTTGTGAGAACACACCGGTGTTGTCGTCTGCCTGTAATACAAATTCGGAGGCACGCTCGTAGTTAATATCACTCCACTCTACTAACTGTACGTTTTGTATTGCTTCTGCGACTTTAGGGTTACCGTAAATAGGATGTAGCAGAAAACCCAGGATAACTTCATTCATTGCTTTTAATCGCTCTAAGCGTACTGCTGGGTCAGTATTAACCACGAGCAAGCGTAACAGCCTGGATTTCAACCAGCTAAGGCCGCAAGAAACATTTACAGCAACCGTACAGACACTTACTTCTTTAGGCTCGAGGAGAATGAAACTCGGTTTACCTCCTACATTAGTTAGGTAAATAACAAACTCGCCGCTACTGGACTTACTGATGATTTCCATCGAATCCGCCGGTACGAAATGGTCGCTACTGATGCCGGTCGGAAAATAGTCTTTGATAGTTTTCATTTAAAAATACTCCAATAGATAAAAAAATTAAGGGCACCCGAAGGTGCCTTATACATTAACCACGACCAGTGCACTGCGCAACGGAATTACCGTTGTCGATGCAAGTGTCGTAGCCTTTATCGATATCCAGGTACAGGCAACCCAGAACAACAGCGATAACAACAGCGAAGATAGCTTTTTTGTGTTTTACAGAAATCATGATATAGCTCCTAATTAGGTATTCGATAAATGAGTATTACGTAATTCTCTCACCTAAGTAATATATATCTGAAAATATTTTAATTAAAACACCCTCTAAAACGCGCTGTATCGCATTCTGACGACCTTTTATTTTTTAAACACCATTAATCGTCTTAAGGTGTAAAACAGCGTCTAAGACGCATTTACGAGTAAATAAAAGGACATCCCGTTACCCACAAAGGTAACGGGATAATTTTACATCACCTGCATTTTGTTCACGACCGCAAGTTCTTCATCAGCAATACCGCTTTTCGATGAGATCGTAAAACGTTTATCGTTGATGACTTCTACGGCGTCACGAATATGCAGACCTTTCTCTTCAGTAATCGGGAGGATAGAATCGTTATCCTGCGGGCCGATTAACTGACAAGTAAACGGTACGTACGCGTTAAACGTGATATACGGACCGAGTTGCATCACCGGGAACACTTCGTTGAAGTTGCTTGCCATTCCGCTGTCAGACGAAATTACCGCGTAACGAACAACGGCACGTAACGCAATGGTGTTTTCCGGATCGCGTGCTTCGCCAATCATCGTGAAACGGAAAGCATTGAACTCATAGTCGTCAGACTCAGCAAAATGCGTCGGAAGCAAACGTTCGATATACTTCGGATACGTTTCCGGCTCACCTGGAACTACCGCATTCGCCAGCTTCTGTGCGTAGAAATAACAATACGCGAAACCGTACTGTGCTTCCAGTGCACCCGTCACTACCGCTGTCGTGATTGCGTGCAAGAACAACAAATTACCCAAAGAACCTTTTTCTTCAATCGGTAATAAGCGATGGCCCTGTACTCCGTCAACCGTGTAGATAACAGAGACCGTTTTGTCAGCAGAAGACGCCATGACGAAATCTAGCTGACAATGCTCGCCGCCTGGAATAACCTTTAAGCAACGTTCCAACAGTTTAGACGGTTTAGCGAAATGTTCTTTTTCGTACTCGTCAATCTGCATTAACGTTTGACCAGACATGCGGAAAGTAAGTAAATTGCTCATTAACAAATCCTTTAGGTTGCTGTCGACATAACTTACGTTGTGGACGTAAAATTTTCATTAGTCAGCCACAACGTCAACTGACTAATGGTATTAAACCGTGGTGAAGCCGCTGAACCGCCATCAATTGCACCTTGGAAGACCTCCGCAACTAATGTTCCGTAACGCGTGTATACACCATAGTTATTCGCATAAATGTATTTTACTGCCATCCCCGGACGGAGTAAGCCATACGTTGAAGCGTTCCAGGTTGTTGCGGTTAGCGTCCCTTTCGCCGCCGCTAACTTAGACCGTTGCGGTTTATCGGTGTCCGAGAAGTGTTGGTTCGGGTCAATTGGTGCGTTAACTACGCCGCCTGGATATTGCGTCGGGTCAGCCGCTGACACGAACGTATCAGACGTTGTAGCAGAAACATCACCTGACGAGAACGAGGACGCACGACCATCCAAAGCAC
Organism: Baylisascaris schroederi; assembly: GCA_006503575.1. NCBI lineage: Eukaryota > Metazoa > Nematoda > Chromadorea > Rhabditida > Ascarididae > Baylisascaris > Baylisascaris schroederi. The sequence continues at coordinate 132,323 of QEWY01000964.1, read as the reverse complement.
GGATAGACCCCACACGATAACCGGTACCTTGGTTTAGTGCTAAGGAGTCTTTATCTTCGAAGGTGTGGACGTCACCGCCACATATCAGGTAAATCACATCACCGTCAATGTGACAGGTCTTATTCAGATACGCTGCTTTCTCTTTCGGTAGGTTTATAATCACCAGCTTATTCTTCGCTGATGAAAACTTCTTAGAGTCCCAAGGTTGGAAAATATACCAACGGTGCTTGTAAAGGAACACCCCCAGCCCTTGGCTATAAACCCCGTAACGATTCTGAAGATAATCGAACACAGACAGGAAACTTTCCGAGTCAGGAATCAAAATATCCCGATACGGTTGTTGCTCCTCTTCCTCGTACTCCACACCCACCAACTGACCTTCTGGCGCATCACCAGTAGGTAACGTATCAGCCAATAATGCACGAACAACACTAAGACCATCTGTCTCGTGATAAATGCCACCGACTTGACGACAACGTAAGAACCACATTGACTCGTCCATCAGTTCCAGGGTGACGACCGCTAACGCTTTCTGGTCAGACTCACCTAAGAACATCGTGGGCGATTCCATATCGGGATCGTGGTTGTTCACGACGATACCCCGATAGTCGAGTTTCGCAACGGTTTTCTTGTTCATTGTCCGCATTAGAATTTTCACGGACAAATCCCCGTCTGCGGAGGACGTTAACACACGCTGTTGGCTTAACGGTATCATCACGGTAAGATGGGTGATAGTCGTTAAGTCCTGTGCGAAGTTACTGGCATGGATTATCGACAACGTTTTAAATACGCTGATAACTGTGCCACGTACCGTAATGATGGGTACGTATTCGATGGCCGGTAATCCCGCCGCTTGTGCGATATGCACGTTTGCTATGTTCTGTAACCGACCAAACGACATTACAGTATACCTCCCCTTTTACGATAAATCGTTTCTATACGACGCATTATCGTATCGTTAAAACGGTGTTGCTGCGCTTCTAAACGCACCTCTCCAAATAACGCTTGTACCGACGTCGCCATCGTCACTTCCGGTTTCTTAAAGTAACCGTATCGGTTAGCAACGGGAAAGAGTTTACATGCTAAGGCGTTGAACTGGCGGAGTCCTTCTATCGGCACTTTACGCGTCGTCAGATGAGGCTCTTGCATGTAATGTAACCAATCTGCCAGGTGTTCCATGATATACCCGTAAACGATAATACCATCATTCGGATCATGAACATCTAACGCAGCGCCGGTCTCTGCATACACTGCCACTTCAAATGGCCGCATATACACCGTTTTCTTGTTCAACAAAATCGCTCGTGCTTTCTTTTCGTCATCCGGCAAGAACAATCCGTGTTCTTGCGACATATACTGGGTAATAGTTGTCCATTCAGGGACACGCCATGCTACCCACTTATGGAACAGCATAAATGCTGCACTACGTTTCACTGACACATTAATCCCTCGAATATCTTAAAAGCAGATACACCATCGGAATGTAATAGAACTGTGCGTCTTTCGGGAGCTTATAAACTTCCTCAAACAGTTTTAACGCAATTACCGACGGTAGCGGACGTTTATGCAGGTACAAGTACAAGCCGTATTCCAACAATGAACTGTAAGAACCGTCGTAGAACGTCTCGCTCAGCAAATACGGTTTAAAGGACAGCGGTAGGAAAGCCGGAATAGATTCCCCTTCGTTCCCACGATAGTTTTCAACTTCAACCGGTTCAAACGGTTTCCATTCTGGCCACTGACCGGGGAAACGTTGCGTCATCCCGTAACCGGGCTTTAACTCTTCCGTAAAGAATCGGGTGTCGGAGATCAACGACCACGTTACCGAGTTACGATGTTGCATCGTACGGAAAGTTTTCGTTTGCCACACCGTGCTGTCGCGTTTGTAATCTGCTAAGAACGTCGGTGACTGTTGCAGCAGCGCTGTCCACACCGTTTCAATGTCTTCCACGTTCATCGGCGGATGCGGATAAATCTGAATATCCTTACCTACGGTACGTAACCCCAGCGCACGCACAAACAATGCTAAGAACACGTCGTAGTAAGCACGGCTACGCAAACCGTCACTGTGCCGATCGTGTGGGAACAGCAACGTGGCCGTTTCACCGTCGTAGAAACGTTTCACATACGTCTGTTCAATGTCTTCAATCGCGTCAACGACTTCCAGGAACGCACGGTACTCTTTCGGTGTGAGAAGTGTATCACCACCTGTCCAGGCACGCTCTGCAACGTAGTAATATTCACGTACAGTGCAACGACGAATCGTTTCTGCGGTTTCTGGGTCAACTTCGAAAAGTAAGGTGTATTCAATGTTGTACGTCGCGACTTTGTTATTCGACATACGCACAACGTTGGTCACGTTAAACAACGCAAAACGACCGTCACCGATAGGGGCGATGAAAAAGCAACCCTCGTTAGGGATAATCGAGTTTGCAATTGTTGCAGCACCTGACATGCTGAACGTTTTGTTCGTGGTGTCTTGGCTACGGTCGAGTGGTGTCGTTACACGCAGCTCCAGTCCGATGATTTTCTCCACCTGTTGGTCAGGTGTAAGCACCTTCGAATCGAAAAACTTCTTGGCGTCATTTCTTCCTTTCAGGAAGTTAAAGAAGTCCACCGTCCACGCTGACCCTTCCAGATACTTCATTAGGTATTGCTTTGGAATACGGTCTAAATCAGTAACGGTTGTACGTGTGGGTTGCGTAACGATATTGGTGGTTTCTTTTACACCGTCCTGGGGTTTGTTTAATTCGGGGATAGGCCGGTCTACGGGTTCGAAAGTTGACGGCTTATCACGCTTCGCTTTGAGCATTCTCTGTCCCTCGCATGGTAATCACGGTCGAGTTCAGCACCGTCAGCAAGACGCGGGCTTCTACGTTAGGAATCAGTTTATTAATGTCGTCGATAACACTCGGCGGTAATACGGGTTTATCCCACCACCAGTCCGGTACATCCCATTTCGGGAATAACCATTCTATCAACACTTTCGCGGCTTTAGGATAAAGCTGGAGTGGCCACAAGTTCATCCCTCGCCAGTCGAACATCACCGATTCGGTTAGGTAGTAACTCTTGTTAACTTTTAAATCACGACCTTTCAAAAAGAAGGTATTGTCTTCCCAATGATAGAAACGGGGTTCGATGATTTGGCCTTCTTCGAACAGCTCTACACGGAAGACACCCGTCTGTCCGGTAGGGTCTATTGCTCGACAGTGTTCGATATACGGCAACAAATCCGGATTCCACTCGTACGGTAAATCCTCGACAGATAACACTTTCGGTGAGCTCATGTTGTCTTCATCGAATACAACGTCTGTACCGAAGACGTGCAGGAGTTTATCTTTTAACGGGGAATGCGTACGGTGGAACTGTTCTGTCGGTGACAGCAAGTACGGTAAACGAATATACTGACGGGTTTCGTTAATCCACCACGTTGAATCGAGATTCTTTTGTTGCGGATGACGATACACCAATTCTTCGTTAGACACCCACGGTGGGTCTATCTCTGGCCAGTATTCATCAGGAAGCGGTGTCTGGTTGATGATATACGGATACGAAACCACAATCTCTTCAGGACGTTGATAAGAAAAACGCACAACGAATGTGGCTTCCCAGTGGTTCTCGTCTTTATCCCAGGCAGGTGTCTGAACGTCGTATACGGTCTCTAAGCGAGTAGGTGCATAGCGTACCGCAATAGATTCCTGACCACCGGCAACGTTAGCAGCGCGGAACACGTCGGGGGTAAAGTACGCCTTGAGATAGGCTTTAAAATCATCAAATGTCGGTACACGAGTCCCTGCGGCAACATAGCAGGCGTTCAATAACTTCAGCGCTGGCTTCGGAATATAATAAAACGCTTCCGACTCAGTCATTGTCGAATAACGACCCATGTCCACTAACGAGTCTAAACGGTTTGTCCAGCGCAACAACTCATCGCGTGAGGCACTGGTACGTCGTAACGTTACCGTTACGTTATACATCGTTCTAACGGGCCAGGCACGCACCTGATCGACGGAGTTTTCAAAGAAGTACGGTTCGGCTTGTTGACCAACCTGACGATTGATTCTGGCCCACTCATCGCGTTCTTCTTCTACTTCAACATACACCTTTTCAGGCGAGCTGTACTCAACTTCTGTACCGTCGCCTAACGTGGAATCGGGCTGATGTGCGCTATTGAATTCGTCAAGGAAAACAACCGCTGCTTTATCAATACCTGATTCATTAAGTACACGTTGTATAACGCCATCGATTATTGGTTTGCGAATGGTCGCGTCTAACGACGGAATTTCAAAATACTGTTGCATTGGCTTGTTCCTTCGTTATAGTCATATCACAGGCGCGAAATGAAAAAAAAAATAAAAGGGAACCGAAGTCCCCTTTTATGTTTATCTGTGCTATAACAGATAAGGTATACCCTCAAAGATAACCTTATCGTTAGCAAAGCCGACAGACGCTTCCTCGCCGCCAGATGTGGTCGCCCAGATTTCCGCCGCAAAACGATGATTATTAATCAACAATCCGCGTTTGTTTTCGAACAACACGACCAAGACCAGCTTGATGCTTTTCTCGTAGTGTAAACGACGTAGAAACGCGTATTTTACGGGAGTGCGGCTCCAAGTGAAACTGGCTATCTTCCTTTTCGCGACGCTGCCTAAAAAGAGTTTTTCTAAGGTTACAAACTCAGTTCCCATCTCTTTCCCAAATCTGATAATGCCAACGCGGAATACCACTTTCTGGTTTCGAATGGTGCGTCAGGTTGTAATTCAGTCTGAAGACATTGCGATCGATTTCAGGGAAGAACGCATCCGCACCCTCTACCTTAACCTCAACACGAGACAAGTAAATCTTATCTGCATAAGGCATCGCTTGTTGGTAAATCTCTGCGCCGCCAATAATAAAGATTTCTTTCGGGTAATCTTTCTCCACGACTTCTTTCTTGAGAAACTCGATAACCGACCCCATATCCCCTTTAAGGTTGAGCACACCGTCGATGTCAGGAACACCGCCTTGTTTTCGTGTTAAAATAACATGGTGTCGGTTCGGTAAGGGTTTATACCCCAACGACTCCCACGTCTTACGTCCCATCACGATGACCTTACCTGACGTAAGTGCTTTGAAGTTCTTTAAGTCATCGGGAATATGCCAAGGGAGTTTATTATCTTTCCCTATTTCATTATTAAGTCCCGCTGCTGCAATCAAAGATACAGTAACTGTCATTTCACAACTCCCATCGACTCTCTTAATTTCCGAACAAATGCTTTACGTGTAAGCTGACTGGTTTTGTAACCGTCAGCAAGATGCCAAACGGTTACTTTTCTACCCGCCGCCTCTAAATGGAGATAATTAATTTCACCTGCCCCCGTTTTAATTGGTTCGGCGAGCGGTACCATCAGCTCACCGTTCCACTCAGGCTCGTTTAGCTTAGGGATAACTAAACGTAATTCGATACGTTTAACCTGGTACTCGGTTTCACACTCTTCAAAACGTATCACGTCTATTCGGTCAGCTCTCGGATTCATCTTAACCTTCCATGTATTGTCTTATTCCGTATTCTGGTTCAATGTTCGAAACAGTTGAAGAAGGTACCACGGACAACTGGTTATAAATTTTCAGTAAGTCGTCTCGCAGCAGTTTCTGCTCGATATCCAGTTTGTAGGAAGCCAATTCTTTCGTTAACGGTGCAGTTAACACAACACGAGTCTGGTATCCGTCGAACGGTTGCGGGACACGGAAACCACGAGCACGATAGAAAGATTCTAACTTCGAGTAGTCTCGAATATACGTTTTGGTTAGAATCGAGTAGCCCGCATCAAGCATGAACTTATAGAACGGTTTAAGTTCAATAAAACGGTTATACTCGAGGTGTTCTGGAATATAGAACTGATAGTTACCGTACTCAAGAACTGACAACGCCGAACCGTTGCAATGGCTGTTGTTAACGAATATCGCTAAGCCAATCATAACTGGGCGCGGAATATTCAGAACTTTCTCACCGAACTGAACACGAAAGATTTCTTGCTGAATAGAAGACTCGGATACGATTTTAGCGTCTAAGATATTAAATTTGTTCATTTCTATTCTCCTAAAGGTCGAAAAAATAAAAGCCCTCTAGTGAGGGCTTTGTATTTAAATGGACGCAGCGAACTGTTTTACAGACGCAGCCATTGAACCGTTGAACAGAACGAATGTACATTCCTCTTCATGGTCCTTACTATAAATCAATGGTAGAATTTTAAAGCTATCCATAGGTCCCTCAGTTATTTCTAACACACGCGGAATATCTCGCATCGCTTCGAAAAGTTCAACAATCGTATCCATAACCGCTTCTGCCGAATCCTTAGCGATTTCAAACAACAAATCATTCTGTTTCGGCGCGATTAAATGGAAGAAACAAACAGCAACGAAATTCCCTTCACCTTTCTCACACAACGCAACATGGGCATCAGTAAACGCATGGTATTTTTCACCACTGTATTCGCGCATACCGACATCACCGTCTGTACGTGGGTTAACCATCTGTTTTGAGAAAGCTTCCAGTTTATCGCCGTCGATTTCTTTAAAGACAAACTCACGAGAATTGACAGTTAGAGATTCTTTCTCTAACCCTTCGAATTTCTTGTCGTAAGACAAACGTAACCAAGTAGAAATAGCAACCACTTCTACAGGATTTAAATCCAACACTTTGGCATTCGCTGCAACTAACGTCGCACCATTGTTTTCTAAAGTTACAACACCTTCAACAAAATCAGTTAAATTAATGCGGCTCATGATATTTCTCCTAAACGTAATAAACAAGTCGTAAAAGAGATTACTGTGTAATCTCACTAAGGTAATATATATCTGAAAATATTTTTAATCGAAAAAAAAAAGAAAAAGAAATCACCCCGCGATGCGGGGTGATTCTACGCTAAATAATCAACGATTACTTAGACTTTTCGTACGCTGCGATACCGGCGCTGATATAACCGCTAACACCGCTAACCAGGTTTTTCTGAGCAGAAGCAACAACCTTCTCACACAGGGATACTGCGCTGCGAATGCTGTTAACATAGCGACGTGCAACACGTACACCTTCAGTCAGTTCTGGTTTTTCATCGATCTTAACGTTATCGATTTCTTTCAGCAGTTTCTCGATAGACTGAGCGAACTTCTCACGAGCCTGCTCGGTCTTACGGTATTCAAGAACGTTCTTCTCAATCTGTTTACCCAGATCGGTGAAGAAACCGTTCAGTTTAGCCAGTTCGCTTACAGACGGGGTTTTCACGCTGGTTTCAACAGCGTTTTCTGCTTCAACGTGAGTGAAGCTAAAGCCGCCATCTTCATCGAAATGGGTCTGCATAACCATGTTGCCCAGACGGAATTCTTTGTCGCCATCTTCTTTAGAAAGCGCAGCAAATTCAGCACGCAGTTGCTCAGCCTGAGCACCATTAGCTTTGGATACGTCTGCAACCAGAGCGGTACCAGAAGCCAGCAGCGTCGGGACGTGTTTGCTGTAGAAAGAAGAAACACGGCTCATCGCGTCTTTCAGACGTGGCACATCGTTACCAACGAACTTACCGTCAACAGACAGACACTTGATGAACCCACCAGAGATTTCATCTTTCTTCTGTTTGCCCAGTTTACGAATAGCTTCGTCGTATTTCTTCGCACGAGCCTGGATAGATTTACCCTGGTTGTGGAATTTCAGCCAACGATCTTTCAGTTTGCGGCCTTGCTCTTTCAGCCATTCCCAGATACGTTTCAGGAAGGCTTTAATGTCGTCCCACAGGGATTCACGAGCAACCTGACGACGGTTACGAGCGCCGTAGGATTCGTGAGCGACAGAAGAACGGTGTTCGAAGTTCCAGCGGGAACGAATGGATTCCTGTGCAACATCCAGCGCTTTAGCAGCGTCGTCCGGCATATCTTCTTCAGCATCCATCGGCTCTTCGCCGTCTTCAGCGCCTTCACCGTCAGCGGAAGCCTGAGCTTCGTCCAGAACGTCCAGCTGAGCATCGGTTTCGTCGCCGTCTTCCGCCAGCAGCTCTGCGTCAGCGTCCAGCGCTTCGATCGGTTTGGTGTCGTGTTCGATATCAGCCAGAGTACCTTCGATAGACTCTGCTGGCAGCTCAATACCGTCTGGAACGACAGTAGAGTTCGCTTCCATTGACTCACGAGCAATTTTGTTTTTGTAGAAATTCGCCATTTTAAGCTTTCCTCTAAGGGGAGCGATTCGCTCCCCTGATGATTTATTTCAAGAACTGTTCGGAACCGTAAACCTAAGTATTACTTAGATTTTTCGTAAGCACCGATACCAGCGCCCAGGTAACCGTTCAGACCGCTAATTACGGTGTTAGCAACATAGCTAACGGCACGGTTCAGGGTCTGGTAGTTCTTAACAGACTGGTCAGCAGCTTGGCGTGCATTACGCAGACCATCCCACTTGCTTTCGTCTTTTTCGCTGTTCAGCGCGTTGGCAGCTTTCTCAGCGGCCTGTTGCAGTTTTGCAATCTCTGCATCGTAAGCACGGAAGTCTTTCAGTACAGTTTCGAAACCTTTACCGATAGATTCCAGAGAAGAAGCAGCGCCAGCCATTTCAGAAACAGACGGAGTTTTCACGTCTTTATCGTCAGAGGCATCGCCAGTGGTCATGAAAGCAACAGCGGTGAATTTGTGACCGCCAGCCAGTTCTTTAGTACCGGACTGAACGTATGCGTTGCCTGGCAGAGCCAGCAGTTTGGACGCATCGCCGTTTTCAAAGTTCGGCAGGTTATGCAGTTTAGACGCTGCTTTACCGAACAGTTCTACCGGCTGATCGCCACGCATTGCTTTGAATGCTTCGTCGTCGCCTTTGGTTACAGCGGTCACAGCTTCGCCAGCTTGTTTTTCCAGTGCGCTGATAGCACCTTTAGCTTTACCAGAGGTTACTTCTTTCGCGATAGCGATAGAACCAGCTGCATCGAATTTACCTTCAATAGACAGCTTAGTAATGAAGCCACCAGAGATGGTATCATTTTTCTGTTTGCCCAGCTTGCGCAGCATTTCCTGATATTTCTTCGCACGTTTCTGTGCGGTCTTACCGACGTTGAAATATTTCAGTTTCAGGTCTTTGATCTTCGCGATCACTTCTTTACAGAACTGAATGAAGCGCTCGTAAAGACCTTTCAGGGTTTCTTTCCAGCCTTCCTGCGCAGCAGCAGTCATGCCACGGCCACGGCGATAGGATTCGCGAGCCAGTTTAGTACGCTCCAGGTTCCAACGACGTGCGATGGATTCCTGAGCCACTTCTTGCAGGGCAACCGCTTCTTCCGGCATTTCTTCACCGTTAGCAACGGCTTCTTCCGCCTGATCGATAGCGTCTTCAGTACGCTCAGTATCGGCGGCCAGGGTTTCACCGTCGGTTTCCAGCTGTTCGAGCTGACCGTCGATAGATGCAACGTCTGCAAGCTGGACGTCCAGGTTCTCTTCTGCCGGTTCAACGTTGCTGATACCGTCGATTACTTCATCGGCCGCTTCCATTGATTCACGAGCGGCGCGAGTTTTTGCGAAATTTGCCATTTCGTTTATTTCCTTTGGTTATATAACCCAATTACACGCCCCTAGAATGAGGGGCCCCCTTAGGGACGTGCGATTTTCAAAAACACTGCTAACGACGAGATCATGTCGGACAACCCGTTCGGGCGTGTCATCCAGCGTGCCAGCAGTTCATGGTCTGCATAAGATAAAAGACGTTTGCTACACTCAACAGACTGGTGAGCGGAACCCATATTACGTACAGTACCCCGGCGACCAAACGCAGCAGCAAGAAGACGTGCACCCAATGAGCCCGTCTGTTCAACGTTCTTCGTATTGCGAACATCATTCATGTACGACGACAGCAATACGGACCACTGTCCTAACGTCACGGTGCGTCGTTTACCATCAAGCAGGAAGGCTACGCTTTCGTTATAAAACGTATTAAAGGTAAATCCGACCTGCGGATATTCGTCATATAATACCTGCTGCACAGAGTCAGCAGCTAACAGACGAAAATACGGTAATACAACCGCACACGCTTCCAGCGTTTTGTGAATAAGCTCGTCATCGTGTGTGTCGATTGGGTTTTTTGATAAAATCGACATATAGGTTTTAATGCGCTCTACAGCCACATTAAAATCGGGACTATCGTGCTCAAACATGAGGCTCTCCTAACGGTTTACGCTAAACCGTATTTCTTCTCAAGACGCTCACGCTTATGCTTGAGTTCCAACAGATGCTTTTCACTTAGCTCGATGAGTTTTTCGATGTGCGCATCTCCCTTACCTTCCGCTACTTGCTTTTTGTAAAGCAGGATACGCAACTCCGCAGCTTTCGCTGCTTCTACACACTCGTCGTATTTATCCATCTGCCTTTCAGCAATATTCAAACGAACGCGAAGTACCAGTGAGATCGGGAACGGTACACTGCTCATTCCCAGCGGGTCAGTCGAGCCCGAACCGAACTGCTGAACCAGCTCACCGTAAGTTTCGTCGTTGAAAATCGCTTCTGGGATTTCGGCATAATCCGCTTTCAGTTTATTTACTGGCGTTGCCAAAACACGGATGGCGATGCAGTAGGAGACCGAACGAGTATTGAGGTATTGAAGGTCATTCGGACCGATGCCCTTCACTTCAATATTCGAGCCTTCGACAGCGGCAATCTCTTCTGCGGTAACGTAGTTAAGTAACGTAGCACTGTAACCTGTGAAGAAATCAATCAGGTCAAGCAGTCTGAGCACCGTTAATTTATTAAACGTCATTGAAGACGTGACTAACGATTTACCAATGTCACGCGCAATACATTGGTCTAAGAAAGAACGCAACTGCAACACGTTTTCCATCGAGGAAACAATGTACTCTAACATCGATGGATTGCGGAGACCTTTGGCTTCCAGACCGGAAGTCCGCAGGTAGTTAACCACTTCATCGGATATTTCTTGTACCGTTTTCGATTTAAACGGTTTGCCTTCTTTCGACGCTACCAGTTCTTGTAAAGACTGGAAACGTGGTAAAAGTTGTTCGCCAATTGCATCGCAGTTGGACGAAAGCTGATTTTTCAAGTTTGTTGCTTCAAAGCTCGGCAACAACATAGCGAGCATATTCGGGAATGCCATGCCTTACCCCTTAAAGAACTGGCTGTGCGCCAGAGCGATACGCTTCAATGATTTTGTTCACATCGGCGCTACCGGACTTCGCTTTGCTGAAATCGGATTTATCAAGTTCCTGAGAACCGTTCTGACCACGAGTATAAATAGTAACGCGGTTCCACGCGGTATCCACTACCACGTAATAGACGGTTAAGGTGTCTTTGAAGACACGTTGACGAATGTTGAAATCGTCAAACTCGCCGCCTAACTGGGCAGTCAGGCCGTCGATGGTGTCTTGAGAAACCACCATGACAGAAGAAGCGTTATTAATAGACGGTGCCAGTGTCAGCAAGCCAGACAGCCAGTTACCGTTTTTCTTCTCCATCATCTTACGATAGTAACCTGACTTATCGCGATAACGGTTCTTACGGTATTCTTCTACCAGGTCGTTACAGAACGCAATGTCTTTAACATAGCTCAGTGCACCTACACGTGCACGCAGCCAACGTTCCCAGAACGTTTTCGTCTGGTCGCTGAATGCAATCAGAGTTTCAATCTGCTCAGTCGGAAGAGACTTAACGTCCAAACGTAAACGCATTGGAAGTTCGACTTTATTACCGTCACGTTCAAACGTTACAGAGAACATTTTTCCGTTAGACAGTCCTTCCTGATCGAACAGTTGTTTAATCGGGTCTGCTTTACCACCAGTAACGGAACCTTTGGATTCCTGTGCGACACGACGGGTGGATTCACCTACAGCAATGCCGATTTTATCGTATGACGGTAATCCTAGGCGGGAAGATTCGCCGACTGCCAGTGCTGCTAAGCGTGAGCCGCTACGCACTGCGTTATCGAGTGCGCTACGACGAGTGCTTACTTGATCCAGCGTACCGATAATATCAACGTCAGGCACACCCGTTAACAGTGAGATTGCAGTAAGTTGGTTTCCTGCCAGCAAAACTTGGATTTTCTCCAGAATTCCCGGAAGGTAATCTAAACCCAGCAGGCTTTGTTCGACTAAGGTAATGTGCTCGTTATAGAGCACGGAGTTAAATTCCTCCATCGACTCCGCACGCGAACGAAACAGCATGGGAAGTCTGGAGAGGAACGAGACAACGCTTGTCTCAAACGTTTTTTCTAACATTTTCCTAATGAACTCCGGAGTTAAAGATGAGTGACGAGACAGATAAGAACGATCCGGGGTATGACCCGAATACTGATTACGACGATTCTCTCCACAATCCGAATAACGCGGACGCGGTGCCTTCTGTTGCCGGGTATTTTAATAACCGACTCAGCAACAACAATCCGGCGACACCTTACGATGCAAACACCGAACTTACGGCATGGAACGATCGTATCCGCCTTACTGTAGGTTTGGGTCTTGCTGCGCAGCGTTTGACCAACCCCTACATGGGGTTCAACCATATGATGGCGTCTAACCCCACGCCAATCAACCGAGAATACGGCGGTCTAACATTTATTACCCGGCCCGATTTCAACCTGTGCTACGACAACATTGCCAAGTCGCGTAAAATGTCAAACATGGCATTGCAGCCGAAGGACTCTTTAGATTATTCGATACTTGCTGCTCTCGACCCTGATTTCGAACTAGGGTTTTCGGACTCACCTGTTGAGAGCAAAACGGGGATACGAAGAAACCGCTTAGGTACTCCGTTTATGCCGCAGGTAAGATTCGATAATCTACAAGCGTTCATACCAATACTCAGTACACAGCTGATCAGTTTAAGCGGAACACCCGATCAGTCCGTCGATAACTGGATGGCCAGTGAAGGTTTGATGCGTGAACAGTGGGGTATGGTTGATTCTACGCACGAAATCAACAACGCGTTCTCTGTGTCAATGTCCTTAAACAACCCTTACGGTGACCCGTTAATGAGAATGATGGGCGTGTGGTTGGAGTATATGGCGGGTGTTAAGATGGGTAAGTTCCGTCCGAAGATGCGCAACTCCATCCAACGACGCATTGATTACCAGTCACGTATCTACGGTCTACGTTACGATGCGTTAGGGAACATTACCCGTTTCTGGACAATTTGTGTAGCCTGGCCGATGAACGATAACGCGGGTCAAATGGCGAACGTCGATAACTCAAAACCGCAGTTAAATGACGACGTGACGATTAACATCAACTGGCAAGCAATCGGGGCACGGTTTAACGATCCGCTTTACATGGAGATGTTCAATAAAACCGTTGGGATGTTTAACCCAGATATGCTCCCGCAACCCGGCTCAGTCGCTTCGGGGAATTTTATCCCGATGGCCAGCAGCCAACTTGTTCCTATCGCGCCACAGTTATTGCCTTTATTTAACTATTACGGCTATCCACATATCGATTCCGTAAGGCGCAAGCTTACCTGGTATGTCTACCAAGCAGACTATCAATATATTCTCAAGAAAGCAGGATTACTTGACAGCGTCAATGGTCTTGTTACAGAGGCAGGTACTAACTGATGAGTTCAACAACTTACGATACTTTGGCAAAGAAACTTCTGCTGTTCGCACACAACCCTGCGGCGATGCAGACAATGCTGCTAAACCAGCTTCAAGATGTTGAAGATGCCGATGGTCAGATTTATCTCCGTGACCCTACCGACCCTGTCGTTTATTTGGCAGAAATGGGAACAATGATGGGCCACGCGACGTTGATGGGGCTCCAGGAATCTATTCCTAAAACGTTCCCGTCAATGGCACAGACTTACGATGACCTGTTCCGACACATGTCAGACGTGGATTACGTTGACGTCTTTGCACAACCTGCTACTACAGAGCTGTTACTGTTAATTGACGTTGACAGCTTAATCTCGAAAGCGTATCCGTTGCAAATCGCGGGGGTTCGTAAAGTCGTTATCCCACGTGACACCGTTTTTACGGTTTCTGGTTACACGTTTGCTATTCAATATCCAATTGAAATCCGTGTGCTTCCATACGGAACGAACGAGAACCCGGCATTCCAGGTACTGTGGATTACTGAAACACAATCGCCGATTTCACCAGTTTCCACAAACGCACTGGAATGGGAACTAACGTCCACCAACACAACGTCGTCACAGCTGCTGGCTATTCATATCCCGGTGATGCAGTATGCGGTGAAAGAAGAAAGTAACACCGTCGAAGGTAACAACACTTTCGTCATGACCCGTGCTTACACTAACAAGTTCTTCTACGTTCGTGTTTGGATGAAAGCAACGGGCAGCAACAAGTGGGTAGAGATTCAGCACACCCACAGCCGGGATGTTTACGACCCGAACACACCAACGGCATTGATTCAGGTGGGTAACGGTAACATCCGTTGTACGATTCCGTCTATTTACATGGCGAAGAATCTCGTCAGTGGGACTATCAGGATGGACGTCTATACGACCTTAGGGCCGTTGGAGTTAGACATCTCTGCATACCCGTCTGATGAGTATAGCTTCAGTCTACGTGACTTAAACGAAGAGTACGACGCGAACTATATCAACCCGATTAAAGCGTTCTCGATTAAACAGCTTGCAGCAAAAGCTGGGAAGATGCTATCGGGTGGGCGCAGTCAGCTTTCGTTCAGTGATTTACGTACTCGGGTTGTTAACAACGCCGTGGGTGCTCGTAAACTGCCTGTGACAGAAAAGCAGCTTGAGGCTACGGTTTCCGATTACGGCCTCACGTTGTCTAAACCTAACGACTACGTGACCAGTCGTACGTACTTCATGACAGCACCGATGTTGGAATCGACGATTGCTAACGTCAGCTCACCGATTGGTACGATTACTGCCCCGTTCTATTTCTCCTGGAACGAGCTGGTTAATCTCCCGACAGTGAAAGTCAACGGTAATCGCCTGACTATTCTTCCTGACACACTGTATCGCTTTACGGACACCAGTCTGACTGTGGATGCCGAAATGACGGTGTTAGCGAAGACCATGCGTAAGGAAGACCTGATTAACGCAGCAAACACGAACCGTTATTTGTTTACACCGTTCCATTACGTTGTTGACATTAACAACAAAGCGATTGACGTGCGTATTTATCAGTTGGATAAACCGCTATTAAACTCCAAACGCTTTATTGCGACCAACGTCTCGACGGAACTCAGCGTCGTTACTGCTGACTACACTATCGAGAAAACGGAAGCAGGTTATGTGCTGCGTACGATTACGAAGTCAGAAGCACCTTACCAGGCACTGGCTGATGACCAAGTCTTTGCACAGCTGTCTTTCCGTCCTCGTAATTCCGATAACACCTTGGCGTACATTAACGGTACGTTAGTCGGTAAGCAGGGCAGTGAACGTGTTTGGGAGTTCTTGCTAGAAACTAACCTGGACGTTGACCGTAACGACGAACTGGTACTGACCAACACCCGCATTAACGGAAGTAACCCAACGGAAACCCCCGTTCCACTGTTGACAGATTTTAACCTGTTCTACGGTTGCACAGGCTATTACCCTGGGAACTACGAACGTGTAGAGATGGATACGTTAATCACAGCGCCTTCCCGTGACGCTATCGGCATTACCCACGAGATATTCAAAATCGAACTGGGTAAAGCGATGACGTACTATTGGCGTAAAGCTCGTGCTGTTACTGACAGCATCAACTACGAGTATTACGACAAAGACGTATTAGCGACGTGGGAAATTGACGTGGTGAAACGTGATGAGAATGGGGTTCCGGTTTACACGTATGACGCAGGCCGTACACCACCGCTACAAATCACTTACGAACACCGTAAAGGTGATCCTAAGCTTGACGAAACCGGCCAGCAGATTATCCTGCACCACGAAGGGGACTTAGTAAAAGACGAGTACGGTAATCCTAAGATTGCGAAATCCCGTTCTATTAAGTTCCGTAGTGAAATGGCGGTCTTCGACGCACGTTATAAATTCGCTACCACAGCGTCTGCGAAATCCTATCTGAACGCAGTTATTGAGAATATCGTTAACTACGTGACCGTGGTTCTACCGACGTTAAAACCGATGTTGTTAGAGCGTACGGAAGGGTATTTCGTTCCTATCACCACGATGGGTTATATCGATGCACGTACCGAAGACGGGGTGGTGACACCGATACCGGCTGAGAACCAGTTTACCGTTCGTTATTACCTGACTGCGGCTAACCGTAGCAACAGCGATCTGTTAACGCAGATTCGTAAGAAAACATCTCAAGTTATCAACGACTACTTGGGTTCACATCTTACTATCTCGGCAACAGAGATTGGTAATAAGCTCAGCGAAACGCTTGACACGTCGATTATCGGTGTTGAGTTGGATGCGATGGGGCCAGACAAAGACATGCGTCTGTTTACTGTGGTATCCGAAGCTGCGCGTGCAACGATTGGTAAGAAACTGGATATTGAAGCCAGTGGTGACATCGGTCTGAAAGACGATGTTGTTATCGTTTACAACCGTCACGACACCACCGCAGACTAAAAAAAATAAAAGCTACCCTACTCCTTTTCGGGAGTAGGGTACTTCTTTTTTAGTCGACGAGTTTATTAAACTTCCCACCTTTTACCAGCGGGTTGTTCTTAGCCCGTTTCAGAATCGTCGCCAGCGCACCGGCGGCAGTTGTCCAGGACTTAATCAGTTCCGTCGTAAACGCAACAGAATCCCACACGTTACGGTCTGGGTCCATCACGGTCATCGTTGTCAGCTCACGACCAAAGTTCAGTTCGTACAGCTCTGAACGTTGTGCTTCGTCACGGAACGCTTGTTCCATCATCTGCCAAGCTTTGCTGTTCATACCAGAGCGAGATTGGCGAGACATGTCTTTCAGCTGGCTAACCACTTTCTCGATCTGTTTCTCTACCACTTTGAAGCGGTCGAGAGACGTATCAGCTGGTCCTTTAGTAATCCCGCTACGGACTAACGTAATCAGACACGCTAACAGTTCACGAGAATCACCGCTGGTAAAGCTCAGCTCCTGGCGCATAATTTCCATGTTAGCCGCAGAACCGAAATACGAGTTAACCCCCGCAGAAGCGATGATGAATCCATTACCGAACTCGCGAGACGAATAACCGATTAAACCACGATCGGATTTCACCATCATCGTTGGTAGCGGTGCACCACGACACGATGCAAAATCGGTTAACCCCATTTCGATTTCACCGTTAAGCAACGCCAGTGCTTGAACGATACCCGTTGCACTAATGCGGTTTTCTTGATTTGTGCCCAGTGTGCGGTCACCTGACAAGTAATACATCTTGAGGTCTTTTAACGACTGTTCTAGACGTTTTAACCCTGCGGAGAAGTTCTCCAGGTTTCTTCCCATCTGGCGGTAGAACGCTTCGTTAGGAATGTTGACACCTGCTTTACGAACGTCCGCCGGTAAACCTTTGTACACTTCGTCACAAACCTGCTGACTGAATACCGCACAACCGATATTCGTACGCAGCAACGTATCGAGGATATCGTGGATAACCTGCTGTTCATTCTGACGACGTTTCGTGTAGTCTTTAAACATCCCTACGAACGGAGAACGACCCAGTGCTGCACTGAGCTTGTTCAACAGGTCTTCTGCGTTCATGTTCGTCAGGACTTCATCCGCCATCAGAATAGCCAGTTCCAGGTTATTCAGTTCGCCGTCTTTCAGTCCCTTCGATGCGTCCATATACGCTTCTTTCAGCGCGGTGATTTTCAGACGTTCAATGAAAGGTACCGCATCGATCTTCTCTAAGAGTTTGTCACGATACTCGTCCCCATCCACGTCAGCAGCCCCTGCAAACGGTACAGCGTTACTGATAATCCAGTTCAGGATTTTCATAATCCCCATCATTACCATCACGATAAGACTGATCTTACCGAAGTTCGCGTAAGACTCTAGCGCGATGACGGTTTCTTTCTGATGAGTACGGCTGTAGTTCGACGTCAGGATGCTCTGCACCGCTTTCGGAATAGTACCTGGACGCAAAGATTCCGTCGCTACGGCAACGTCACGGTTTAGACCCGCTTTACGAACTTCACGAAGAATCGCTTCAATCTGCGCGATAATACGTGAACCGTAAATCAAATCGGCTTCGTTACGCTGCATGTAGAGGTTGAGCTGGCTGACAGAATCGATACGTTCTTCCATTCGCTGTTCGATAATGGTTGGAAGTTCGTCGAGTTTCCATTGCGGTTGTGCAATGTTTGCTGTCATCTCCATGCTCATGATAATTTGCCTCGCGTTTCATCCATGTAGAATTTCACTGCGTCGACAAAACGTTCCAGCCACAGGTTGACGGTGTTCCAAACATCATCGCCTAAGGCTTCGTTGAAAATCTCACGTACGGAGAAATTTTCAATTGCACGACGTCCGCCCCAGGCGCTGTCGTAACGGTTACAGAACAACGCAACGGTCAGGTCTTCGACAGTGCCTAAGTCAACGCAGTAAAGTTCGTTAACGTCGGATACCACGTTTTTCATCAGTGGACGAAGTTTGATTTGTGAAACTTCGTTAGAACCATACGGTCCGTTGTCTGGCATATCGGCATTATACGCCAGCGAGAATGCAACCAGGCCAGTCAGGGCACGCTGCGCCTGAACACCTTTACCTTCGTTAGCGCGTTTAAAATCCAGAACTAACGAATTCAGAGAAACTTTATGCGTCATGGTTTTACCTTTACTTATTCGACGTTAAACATGGCAGATGCGATACGGAGATCATTCGACATATACTTCCCGATAGCGCGCTGATAATCCACCGCAGCACGGTCACGACGCCCTTTCGGTGTCAGCGTCTTCCAGATAAACTGATACAGGTTATCTTTGTCTTTAACCGTAAGGAGAATTCGGTCAATTACCGCGATACCATCCAGAATACGTTTACGTTGCTCGTTAGCCGCTTTCGTGTTTTTGTCTTTGATGGTATTCAGTTCTTCTACCAGCGTACGGCGCATCGCTTCAAAACGTTCCTGCGGCGGATCGTAGATGGTGTTATCTGGGTCGTTCAGAATCATCCCGAACGTAACAGAGATAACCGGAAGAATCGGAATGGCGGCTTGGGCAATCAGCGCAGTCACACGGAACAACTCAATCGTCAGGTGGACACCCATGTTCATATACGACGAGTTACGCAGCAGATAGAACGGGCTGGTTTCCATTTTGTACAGCGCAGAAGCTAAGTACGGGGCAGCACCGAAACGGGCAGCGAAGTCGTCAGCAGCACGTTCCCAGGTACGGTTTGCAAAGCCTTGACTACCGCTAATGAACGGACGGTCTAACAGCAAATCTGTTACCAGGTGCATGTAGACGTTTTCTTTCTTGTACTCAGTGCAGATGGTCTCAGGCTGATTCACTTTCGTGTTCAGCATTCGTTCAACGTCTTTAACCACACGTAAACGAACAGCTGGGTCTTCGCTTTCCATGATGCGGTTAGCCGCAGCGTCTGCCAGTAAATCCGTTACCACGGTACGCATCAGCGTACGGAAGTAATAATAAACGTGCCCGACTTCGTGAAGGATTACCGCAGCAACCTCCAAATCGGTGAGCTCCAGTTTCCCTAACAGTACCGGGGTCAGGTAAAGCGGGGAAGCGACTTTGCTCAAGTCACCGCTGATTTTCGCACTGGAATCGTCAATGGTACTGTTCAGTTCGTTTTCTTTAATAAACTTACTGTACATGTCCAGGTCTTTATTGCCTGCGTACAGTGCGCGCGCCATTGACGCAATGACCGGACTGTTCGCGTCCAGCTTAGGCGGTTCTATACCTGCGAAGGCAACGTCGAATAAACCGAGTTCGCTACCGTTCTTAAAGTTAATGCTAATGCCGTTGGTTTTAAATACCCAATCAGAAACACCAGAACTCTCGTAACCGGCCGGGCTGAAGTCTCCGGCTGCACGAAATTTAGCAATAATGTCTGCCAGTTCTGCGAGTTTCTTTTTATCTTGGAATTTAATTGATTCTGCGGCTACAACCTTTGCATCCGCAACTGATGCAATGTGATTTTGCCAGTATCCCATTTGTGTTTCCTTTTGAGAAATTACATTACCCACAAATCAGTATAGCAGCCGCTAGATTTGAGAGTGAAAACATGAATAACTATTACGCACCGGAAGACGTTATTGCCAAAGAGTGCAAATTTGTTTCGTACGCAACCGATCAGCAGAAAGAAAACGACTTCGTGCTCATAAAGGAGGTCGTCCATACTAAAGATGGCAGATTCATCCCGCGTATCGTCATGCGTGAAAATCTGAAACGGCCTATCTACATTACTTTACCACAACACCGTAACCATCAAGAAAAGAAAGAATACGAAGAACGCAGTAAGTGTCAGGAATACATGACCACGGATGTGATGATGTCACAAACTATCCAGATGGGTTTAGGGGCAAGATTTCCTGACAAAAAACGTTCATTACGTCAAGTCTGCACCTCTCCGTACGTTTACTGGGCTGACTTACCTATCACCAGCTGGATTAAAGAAAGGTATGTAAAGAAATGGCCTAACGCCGTTTCACCTAACCGTATTTGCGTATACGACGTGGAAACTCGAGAAGAAGACAAATCTCGAGACCCCTGGATTATGAGTTTTGTTTTGGATGACGAAATTCATTTCTTCGCAACGAAAGACTACGTTGCGCGTTGTGGTCGTGAGAACTTCGAAGCGCGACTAATTAAACGTGCTCAGGAGTTACTTTCTAAAATTGCTTTTCGTGGCAAAGACAAAGAAGGCAATTCTAAGACCGAAATCAAGGACGTTATCGCTGGATATAAAATCTTCGTTTACGAATGCTTAAACTCTGGCTGCTGTATTCAACGCATGTTTGAAGAGATTCACCCTCGCCTACCTGACTTATTAGTTGCATGGAACCACGAGTTCGATATTTCACGCATGTTAGAAGCACTGGAAGCCGCAGGGATTCCACCAGAAGACGTCTTTTGTCATCCTGATGTACCGAAACAATACCGCCGTGTTTACTTCAAGAAAGACGAAGCATCGAAGAAAACGGAATCGAAATCACTGACCAAAGCGCCTTCACAACAGTGGCACGTACTTTACTGTACCGCATCATTCTACTGTGTGGATGCAATGTGTCTGTTCCGATCGCTGCGGGTTCACGAAGGTCAACGACCTTCTTACAAACTTAACGCTATTCTGGAAACCGAACTGGGCTTAAACAAGTTAGACTTGCCAGAGCTGCCTTACGAGGAGAAACTGGAATGGCACTTAAAAGCACAGAAAGAGTTCCCGCTCGAATACTGCGTTTACAACATCTTCGATAACCTGATGATTGTGTTGTTGGATAAAAAGACGAACGACTTGTCATCGGCAATTTCCGTACTGGCAGGTTATTCGATGTACGATATCTTCCCTTCGTTACCAAAACGTATTTGTATTGCTTACACCTATTACCTTTATGAACAAGGATTGGTTATCGGTTGTGTAGGTAGTGCAATGCGTAATGATTTCGATGAAGAAGTTATCGGTACGGACGGTTGGATTGTTACGTTAACTGCGTGTATGAACGCAGAAAACGGGCTGCGAGGAATCATTAAAGAGTTTGATGATTTCTACACTGCATTCCGTGGGCAAACCGCAGATGCGGACTTAACCCAGGCGTATCCTTCTGCAACGAACATGATGAACCAGTCTCGTGAAACAACGTTAATCGAGTTGCTGAGTATTCATGGTGTTCCTGAAGAAGTACGTCGTCGTGTAGGGATTAACCTTACCGCAGGGCGTGTTAATGCAATGGAAATCGCAACGGACTTCTTCTTACTGCCGGATAAGAACGTTGTGTTAGAAGCGTTCTTACGTCGTCAGGGAGAAGCCGTTACCGATCCGTTTGAATACATCAAAACCACTCACTAAGAAAAAATAAAAGCTACCCTACTCCTCTCGGGAGTAGGGTAATGCTTATTAAGCCGCGTTGAAGCAGTACGCCAGCAGCTGTTGCAGCTCTGGGTCAGTTACGCGTTGCAGCAGACGGTTAACGTTGTCACGCTGTGCGAAGTTTGCTTTATCTTGAGAGTTAGCAAAACGTACCAGCATGTTGATAAACACCACATAGGTTTCACGCTCAGCAGAATCGTGGAACCAATCCAGGTGGTAGTTCACATTCGGGTAATAGAAGATGCTACGCTTGTGTTTAATCGCAGCAGCAACGAAAACGTTAAAAGCGTCGATAAACGCTTGACCGCGCAGTTCAAACAGGCTACGGAAAGACTGATGCAGTTTACGGAAAGCGTCGTCTGCTTCCGACGTATTTTTCGGTTTGTTGGTACCGATGGTATTCCCTGCTTCGTCTAACTGCGCAGCAATGAGGTTTACCTGATAAGAGTCGTCTTGGCTATAAGTTACTGCCGCTTCTGCGGAGCGCTTAACAGCAGCAGGACGAGCATCTTGGGTAGAAATGTCTTTGGTTGCCATTACTAATAATCCTTAGGTGATATGGATCAACGGATCGTATTCGTGAACGACGGTTTCTTTACCGTGCATTGCGGCCATTGCCACGGACATAACGTTAGAGAACGCTGACGAAATATCCGCTGCGATAGCGCGAGGTTCTTCACCTTTCGCTTCGGAAGAGCACGCAGTACAGCAGTCGATGTGGCCGTATTGACATAAGATGGGTCGGCGTAGGCGCACAACTTTCCCTAGCTGACTATTTAAAAACTCTTCCGTCAGGGAGGTTAGTTTCCCATTAACCATCGCGTTCATCCCAACGTAACGTTTTACGTTGTCTTTTGTGATAACCACAGGGTGCGTGAGTTTCGTCCCACAGTCACCTGCAACGATTCGGTGGTTCTGGAAAATCATCTGAATGATACGTACCTGTTCCCCACCTTTCGCGGTTTCCGCACCACGCGAGAACGAACCTTCACGAATAGAGTTAAACTTCGCGACCAGATTATCCATTCCCGCTTTATCGACTTCCACCAGTGCGTTAGGAATTAACGTATAGTTACCCCCTTCCTGGAAAGACGATTCAATCCCGTACATCAGCATCAACTTACGACGACGCATTCGCGATTTCGGTGAGTTATAGAACTCGATAGATTGGTCACCCGACAACCACTGTTTATCCAGTTCGTCCAGTGCTTTTTCTATCTTAACAATCACAGCGGGGTCGTCTAACTCGTCCTTATGCTTTAACAGCAACGCATCACGTATTTTATACGCATCAGGATGCACTGTAAGGCTTCTAAGTGTACCTGTTGGTGCAATACCAGCGGTTAACGGTGCAAGCTCGTGTAAGCCGCTTACAAAGCGTTCTATCATGCTCGGACGAATAGCACCTTCGTTCTCGGGTTCATCGGTTTCGTGATCCAAACAACGACGATGCATCTCTTTACGATACTCTAACGGGTTTTGTGAAATACCCATATACGGCAAGCGTGTACCGAACGCATACCAGATAACAACCCAGTTAAAGATATAACGTCCTACAGTAGTAGGAATCGGTCCTTCTAATCCTGGGTAGTCATCGACTTTCAACTCAAACTGTTCTTCAGGAATAAACAGTTCTTGATCCTTCACCCCATCAGTAATGGGCTGCCAATCCCCTTTCCCATCTTCTACCGCGTAGTAGTGCGGCATTCCGTCAATATACGTAATATCGAACGCTTCGGGTTCTTCACGATTCGACGGGAACACTGACATGTTGAATATTGCAATACGCCACACTAAGCGACGCCAGGCTTCAGCTTTACAAGCCGCCACCAGAAATTCAAATCTCGTCATTGTCTTCCTCCGCTACCTTATAAATCTCCTTCAAGCTTTCCAGAGCAGGTTGCAAGATAGGAATAGGTTTTAACCCTTCGTTGTTGAGCTTCTCCAGGTTCCCTGATAACGCAGCATACGCATCTTCGTAATCCTCGTTATCGATAATCGTTAAGCCCACTGCATACATTTCCAACAGCTCGGCTTCCGTGTAGTCTTCGACATCGAAGACCAGCGACTGCTGAACCACGGTCAAATCAGGTAAGTCTGGTAAGTTAAGGAACACGAATGCAGATGGGTTTTGAGGATATAAACGAAGGTAATCAGCGATACGTGACAAACGTCTGTCGTTACCTGCCGCTAATTGTTCGTCTACGGTCACAGAAGACAGGTAGTTCCTCATCACGGTCATTACACGAGGAGACACTCGAACAACCAAATCTTCGAAATGAATATTGTCGTCACCGTAAACATAACGACAGATACTTTCCAGAATGTATTCCGGCGTCTCGCCTGACATCACAATACCGTAAAGCGTATCGGTGTCTTCAAACTCTTCAAACTTGGAAGTAATACCGCCCAGAATACGTACGGTCTCTTTAGGTTTATGGTAAACTTCCTGGGGATTTAACGCTATCCCTAGACGGTTACCTAACGCTACCGCACACTTAACGATAATGCCTTCTAATCGAACCGTTTCGTCTGCCGGGTCAGAAGACGGTTGCCAGTACACATCACTTAACGCAACGTCGTATCCGTAGTCCATGCAAAGCGTGACTAAATCCAGAAACGGTGCAGCACGTTCCTCCGAACGATTGACGGTAAGAACGGCGGCGTAATCTGTATAAATGTCAATCATAGCCTTTTCCAATACAAGGGGTTCATACCAAAGCAAAAAAAAAAGAAAAAGCTAAGGGAGTCTATTAAGACTCCCTTAAATTCAACCTTTCAACTTAAGCTCTTTCTCAAGATTTTGCAGTTCTGGGTCACTGCCAGCAACATCGTTCATGATTTTCTTAATCGACGCTTTACGACGATTAAGCACACGCAACATCATCATAATCTCCCAACGGGGGCGGTTGAGCCACTCGTCAAACGAGAGTCGATAATGTTCATTTATCTGCTCACGCAAATAAACTTCCATCCAGATTTCGTGTAAGCTCCCGTATTCCGGGTTTTCGAAATCTGACAAGCCGACATGCTTTGAACCGGTGTCCAACCCTATCGACAAATCGTAGGCACCTAACAATTCGTCATGCGCTTCTTGATAAGTGATAGGGCGGGTACTCCGTTGCTTGAATAAAGAGGTGGTGTCTAACTTAAGCGTGTTAATGACGTGGTCTGAAGGAATCTCTCTCGGGTCTAGCCAGTAACGCCGAATTGATCCCTCATAAACCGCTGAATCTCGAACACCACTCGAGATAGCTCGAAAAAAACGCGGTCCGGGGAAATCGTTACGATACCACGATACACGCCTTCTTTCTCGCCTTCATCGGCTTTACCACACGCTGGGCAACGTTGACCCATATACCCGAACACCGCCAGACGGCTACGGTCGTTGTACGTCGCAATAGCGCCTTCGAAGTTAGCCACGTATTTACGATCGGACGACAGTTCTTCCAGCATCTGGACGATCTTATCGTAATCTTTCTCTACGATAGGTTCTTCGTGGGATTCTTCACCGTCGTAGATTTCTTCCATAACGGTGATAGATTCAACCATGTGCGCATAACGGGTTAGACGACGTGCCTCAGCGGTTAAGCGTAAGTGGTCTTCACGCTCACGTTCTGTACCCTTCTCTGCCAACGCAGAGGTTGTGGCCGCGTTGGTTTCTTCAATCCAACGTTCGGTGTTGTCGAAGAATTTACCCAGAGTAGAACGACCGAACTTAACGATAATACCGTCTTGTTCGAAAATCGCTGATGGGTCTTTGATGTGTTCTTCAACGAACTTACGCTGGTCAGCACGGGCGATCGTCGCGTCGTCTTTACCGCGTTGAAGTGCCCACAGGTTACGCTGAATGTCCGTATACAGAGAAGTCCCCATACGGATACAACGTGCCAGGTTCAGACGAACGTCTTCCTGGTGACCACAACCTTCGTGACCGCAAATCAGCGTCCACGGTAAACCACCTGGGAATTTCGCCTGCATAACACCGATTAACAGTAACCAGTAGTCTGCAATGTCGATGGTATCCATCAGTACGGTCTTCATGTCGTTACCTTCGCAGTCTAAGCTGCAATCAGTAACAAACCGTAAAGCGAATTCGATCATGTGGCTTAAGTACACACCAGAAGAAGCAGAGAGCATCAGACCGTAAGTCTGCATCCCAATCTTCGCGGTTTCTAACGCCAGTTCAATATCGAAGTCACAAATCTCGCGTTCCAACGGTGCACGGAAGCCGACGAAGATACCCGTAGCAGGCAACCATACCCAGTTAGGAATACCGGATTTACGACGACGACGCAGGGCTGCAATTGCACCTGTCTGTTGATTGAGACGGGTACTGATCAGACCTACCGGTTTATTCATTCCCGGCAACTGTACTCGCTGCTCCCACGCTGTGTCATCGCGTGACAGGGCCACATCAAATGCTTGCAGGTTATTCTGCAAACGCGGTGGTGTCATGTTCAGAGCACGACGCAGACGTTCGTACAAATCGCGCTGTTCTTCGGACTTGAACAACAAACGACCGTCTTTGCTCGTTGGGATACTTGAGAAGAATTTCTTCAGATCGTTTCCAACCAGGTTCGGGTCCTGGCAAAGACCGATAAGTGTACGGAAGCTGGCCATAATCGCCGCTTCTGAATCCTCTTCCAATTCCGAGAACTCTTCATGAACGGGCTGATCGCCGAAGTTGATACGATCGGTAGAAGCTTTCTCTTTTACTGCGGGTGTCGCTTCTGGTTCGTGATCCGCCGCAGGTGCTTGAGGTTCAGGAGCCGGTGGAACATATTCTTCCCGCGTTTTCTCCGCTACCAGGACAGGTTCCGGCTTACGTTCTTCAACCACCACTTCTTTACGCTCTACAACTTCAGCAATGACAGGATGCCCAGTCAGTTCGGTCTGTAGAGATTCAGGAAGGGGTTCTTCTTCGAACGTAGGGGGTTGAAGAATAGGTTCTTCTTTCACCACGTTCAGTCCTTTGTACGCTTCTTCAGCTTCTGCAAAGGACAGTTGTGGGTTGGCACGTTTAATGGCCATAATCCCATCGTCCGCTGACATAGTGCTGTAGTCGAGCTCAGGGATGTGAACCTGTACAGGTTCCGTCTGTAGACGACGGCGTCCATTGCCAGGACGTTGGTCTAATGAATCAGACATCTTTATACCTCGGTAGCGACTTCAGTGTCGGGTTGTTTTACTGCGGCTTCAGCTTGTTGAAGCAGTTCGTAGGCTTCTGCGAAAGTGTGACCCTGGTGCATCGCACGTTTTACAAAATCAGCGCGGCCGTTATACAGCGACAGGATTTCAATGGCAGCGCCCTGGATATCTTTACCCAGCCACACAGCTTCGGTCTCTAACGTGGTTACGTTCATGCTTTCCACGCTAAACTCGTCTTTCACAGACGCCCAGCTGTTGTTTTCCAGCATGGTTTTTGCATTGGTTGCAACCTTATCGATCTCAATAAGTTTTGCACCCAGTTTTTCTTTCCCTTCTGCCATCAGGCCAACGAACGCAGCTTTGGCTTCGTCCAACGCTTTGATAGCGAAAGCTTTGTATTCCGGCTCCTCCAGAGCTTCCAGGACTTCACGTTCTTTGTCGATACGCTCCGCCAGAATCTTCATCTGTTCTTCAAAGATAACCAGTAGTTTATACACGGATTTCACGCTATCGCGAAGTTCTTTTTTCGCCAGAGTACGCGGGTTATAAGCGGGTTTCTTCTTACGACGTGACATTTTAATATTCCTTTAACAAAAAAAAGAAAGGGTGTACACAATATACACCCGTTCTGTACTTTTTAATTGCTATCGTGAGGAACGGCTACCCAACTGTGCCATTTCTCAGAGTATAGTCGATAAGCCACCTTCGGGTTTTCATCGATATTCCCCGCAGGGTTTTCAGACCACAGCACCCAGCTGTAAAGCTCGTAGGACGAGGTATTGCGGATACTGGAGTTACGCGTAATGTAATAACATTTACCACGTTGGAAAATCTGCATACCGGCGAAGTGTTCCGTTACCATATAGTAGTGGAACGCTACGGACATTGTTGGGTCGGTACACAGTTTATCGACGACGTTTTCGACGTCTGGGTATGCCTTTAAAACCTTTTCGAGAAAACTTGCTAAGTTCAGCCCGGCATACGGTGCTGCTGGCTCGGTCGGCTGCGGCGGTAGTAACATTGGTTTTCCTTACAACATACGGTGAAGAGGCTATCTTAAACGACAACACGGAATCACTCAGCGACTTCTGACGCGCGTTCAAGTAATTGCAGTGTTTCCCTATCGAGAGTGAATGGAATAACCACACAACGGGATCGAGTTCACCCCAATCGTTGTGAAGTATCTTACGCGGACGACCGGCCATCTGACGGTTTAACTGCTGGTCTTCCACAGGGGTGGTAATGTACATGTGGACCAACCCTGGTTTGTCAACCGCAGTGCCTGCTTTCCCTGGTGTTGAAATCGAGAAATCCGCTTGAATAAAGTCGTCATACGAATCCCCCGCGTTGTATTTCGCAACCATCAACGCGTGGAACTTATCAGACTGTGCCAGTTTCTCTCGCACGTACTCTGTAAAGAACTCACACATCGCAACGGTTGCAAACAACACCAACACTTTCTGACCAGGCTGATAACTCGCCAAATACGTTCGCTCGATGACGTCCCACACCATATCCGCGTAAGATAAGTGCATGTTCTCACTTATTAACTTACCTTCGAATAGCTTGTGGTTATACGGCGTCATCTTATTCGCCCACCACGCAAACCGTTTATTCTCAATGCTGTAGTACAACGCTTTAACGTGCACAGCAGGAATAATCGGAATGAATATACGTGACTCTTGTGGAAAACGCTCTCGATACCGTTCGGCTAAAAACGCTTTTGATTCACCCGGCTGTAACGTCGCAGACATCTCAACAGACGGTGGTGGGTTGAGCATTATTCCTGCCATGTATACCAGATGGAAATGCTCGTGCACTTCATCCATTGACAAAAACCCAACGCCTAAGGTGTTGTAGAAATCATCAATGTTCACTGGGTTAGTTGCGGCAGTGTTAATGTACTCTTTAAGGAATCGTTGCAACGTTACCGTTGAGATAATGATAACCTTAATCCCACGTTTGTCTAATTCGCCTGATTCCCCCATCTCTAACGCTTCGTAGATAGCCTGAACGCCTTGGATAACCAAAACGTCGTCTTTCGACTCACGTAAGCCCGTTGGGTCTTCAGTTAAATCAAACATCCATTTTGAGATGTACGTCGGACGGTGAATCAGTAGCGTCCTGACACCCTTACGTACCATTACTTTCATGTTCGTTTTCGACTTACCCATCCCTGTACCAATTTCAAAGATGGTTTGAAAACGATTAGGTTCGCAAGCCGTTTCAACCACAGCGTTCTGGTAAAAGAAACGTGATTTCTCATCGTCCTCTACCATCTTAAAGCCGTAGTTTTCAAACTTGCACCGATAAGGTGTTCCCTGCGTTAAGTAATGCTCGTAAAGCTTATATTCAATGCCAAATTCGGTTGCCGTACGATTAATAATAATGCGTAAACGCTCAGAAAAGTTCCTGTGGAAGATAAACGAGCGGAGAGAAGGTATATGCGCGTAATACGGATCGCCACGTTCAGTGAATATACGACCGTATTGCTTGCCCATCTTAGGAGCGTGCATATGTTCTTCTGCCCACTTAAGTATCGCCGACTCTATCTGTCGGCACGGGACTTCAACCCTTACCCCCATGCTGGTAAAGGTCATGTGGAATTCGTACATGCTCCCCTCTTACAAAAAAAGAGGGGCGCAGGCCCCTCTCGTTTACTCAATAATCGTTGCCGCGACAGAATTGTCGTACAACGAAGCAGGACGTTTACGTGACGTATAGAAACGTACGTTGTCCAAGTTCTTCTGTTGTCCCTCAAACAGCAACATCGGAATCGCAGAACGCATCGCAATCAACGTATTGTGATCTTCGAAGCGTTTTCCTTCTGCGGCATCAGCATCCTCACTGTCAAACCCTACTGCCGGGAATGGGTTAGTAGGTGACTCAACGCGAGAGATTGCCAACATAATCGCGATGTGCGTCATCGGAATCCCTTTGAGCTTACGTTGGATATATTTGAACACGTAGAACAACGCATGAGTACATTGTTTCTCCGTGGCACCACGCATCTGAACGAGGGTAATCGGTTTAACCTTACCACTCTTCTTGCTCAAACGCATTGACTCGTCCGAGAACTGTTCGAAGTTATCTGACTTGTCCGATGCTACCGAACGTAAAATCAATTCCAACCCTGCTACAAACTCCGCCATAGATTCAGACCGATTCGTATAAATTAGGATCGGCCAGGACGGTTTCCATCCTTTCAACGGAACACGCACCGTTTTCTTGCTGGGGAATACGAGCTTATCACGATTCTTCAAGAAGAAGCGAAGGAAAGACTTAGAGAAGTTGCCGCACACGCCCATTCGAACGTCAATCGGATCTTCTGCCAGGATATTCCCTTCTGCATCTAAACGAACAAACGTAAGGTCATTAATTTCCGGAAGTGCCGTTTCATCAATATCGTCCAGGTCTTCATGATACGCAATCTGGCTAATCTCCGAATACACTTCATCCGAAATTACCAGTTGGTATTCATCCCAAGTACCGTATTGCGGCTTCTCCAGTAAACTAATCCCTTTAACGGAGTTGTGTTTATACTCCGTGAGATAATCGCGCATTCTTGGTGACAAAACCAAGTTCAGCAGATAACGCAGGAAGTCAAGGTGTTTCGTCGACAGAATACCTTGAGTACCCTTTTCCGAGATTGCGGTTGACGCAAGGTGGCCCGGCGATGTACCAGGTGACAGGTTATAAATCAAGTCACCCATACACGTTGCACAGATAGTCTGTCGTGACATCCCTTTACAACACATCGCGGTACGGAACTCGATAGGTTTGTTCAAGACTTTCTTAAACTCACCGTCTTCGAATCGTAACCACGGACCACCAGTACCTTCGAAGCGATAACGCATTCCTTTCATCGCTTTGAATTTCGCTTCTTCCAACGGCGAATTCGTAAAGGTATGTCTGTGTACGTGATGTGTACCACAGTCTTCGTAATCGAAGAACATCAGCACGTTAGCCGCTAACTGCAACTTACGCGATGCGTACTCTGCATCTGCAATCTTGTCGGTGTTATACAGGTGAGAACGCGATGTCGCACCTGCTTCTTTCAGTCGACTGATAACAGAATGCAGGCCGGTGAAGAAACCTTCCCATACCTGGTTAGAGTACACACGGGAGTCAATCTCTGAAGTCTTACCACGAATGTAAGCCTGGAGAATCTGATCCATTTTCAGTGTGCGGTCTAACACAGACATGACGACCGGGTTGTTTGAGAGTCTCGGATCTTTAAAGATTTTCTCAATAAGCTGATAGGCATCTTCTACCTTATCGTTACCCTCTTCATCGTAACCCGTCGGATAGTGTTTAGACCACTCAATAATCAGCTTGAAGTTTTCATGCTGATAAATCTCCATCATCGTATCGTAGTCAATGGTAACACAATACGACAACAGGTTTTTCACCGTCAGGTTAAACGCGTTTGCATAAACGTGTTGTGATAACAGGTAACGGGTATCGGCCAGATCCACTCCGGCCTTACGTGCTGCTACAGCTGCCAACGACATAAAGCGCAGATGCGCATCGTCAGTTGCCGTGTCGCCATGCTTATACGCCATGTTCGACGAGATTGGCACCTGGGGATAAAACTGGGTTAATCCCCAATACGGCCAGCTCAACTTAATGTGTCGACCGGACATTCTCAACGTGACCCCATCGTCGAAGGACACGTCGTAAACGCCCCGAAGTAGCCACACCTGATCCGAATTCAACTTGCACAAGTCTCTTACGTGAACCGGAGTCGCCTTCATTATTCTTCGCCCCTTTTCATTTTCACCAATTCAAACCCTTCGCAGCTGTGAATGTTTTTCATCATTCTGTCAATCTGCGAATCTCCTAATGGGAGCTTATTCCGGTCTACCAGTACGCCCGGATTGGAAGGAGTTTGAGATCGGTACAGCCCTACTAAAATCTCACGATGTACAGCAGGGTTATTTGCCCTATCGTGAACCTCTTCGTAGTTACCTGGACCATAACCCGCTAATAGTCGTTCTTCCGAAGGACCAGCCCATTTTAGCGTTTTATAGTTTACCGGATACGAACCACGTCCTTGGTTAGACGCATCAATCGTGCCCAGGTAGTTCAGGTACATCGACGAAATACTTGAGAATTCACGTCCCGTTTTATCAAGCCGTAATGTTTCTACACCACCCACGTAAAACTCGTCTTTTGTCCATTCCTGTTTACCGTCGTAATTGGTAATAAGCAGTTTCGACTTACGTGGTTTAAACTCACCTAAACGTTCACTGATTTCCACTGGAGTGTCATCAAGTTCGTGTGGTAAGTAAATGCGGATGGTGAAATCGTAAATCTCTTTAAAGAGTTCTCGCTGCAAATCCTCCGTAGGATGCGTAGCCTGTAACGTGTTCGCCCATTCTGGGTTATAGCGTGAAAGGTAGTCCATCAGGATTTCCCAACACTCACCAATACGTCCTTCATCCAGCATCGGTTTAAGACGCATCTTCAGCTGTTCAGATGCTGCTGACCAATACATGTGGAACAGCGCGGCGTAGGTAGAACGACGAATTACGGCGTTCATTGAACGTAGTACATGAACACGTTCGCCGAACTCGTTAATTGGCATCTGTTCAACTGGCAGTACACGACCCACAATCCCTTTCGTACCCGAACGGTCGGTAATCTTAGAAGACACCGTCACCGGGATCGGATAACGTACCGCGATACGAATTGTGTACGTATTGATGGGATCGCTTAATCCACGCTGAACAGGTGAAGTCAACTTGGAGATAATCTGTTGACTTACATTCTCTTTACCGTATTCACCGCGACGAATTGCATCTTCAATCACTCCGCGAATTTCTTCACGAAACTCTGCGTAAACTTCGTACGTTTCGGATGCAAAAGCTTTCTCCAGCAACACACACGCTTTGGGAGACCAGATAATGTTTTTATCTCTCGACACGGAGAAATAGAAGCGAACAATCGCATTGTAGTAGTCCTTTAACGCCAATGCGTATTTGTCAAGCTCACGTTTGTTCTCTTCAGTACAGTTAATGTTATTCGTTCCATTACCGCATGACGTTTCATCACGCCAAACCTGAATATCAACAATGCGAGTTCCGCTACGTTCCATCAGTTCGTGGTTGTTTTCCAAACGCGCTTTATAGTGTATCGGATCGGCATCCACGTAATCACAGTTATCGAAGAACGGAGAAACATGTTGGGTTTCCCCTAAGGTTGCATCAATCGCTGCGTACAGGTCATCGAAACGACGAGAAGCGATAACTAAGCCGTCATCACGAATTGCTTCACCCACGTCTGGAAAATAGCGCGGTACACGATTTCCCTCGGGATCGTTATAGCCGTAGGTATCCAGCAAGAATTCATCTTCACGTAAGGTTTTCTCGATAACCTTCAACCCATACCCGTGAAGCTTCTGTGCCGCTTCTTCGGAAATCGTGTAGGAATCCTCGATAATGTCTGGATGTGAAATGGTAACCGTTGGCAGCACCACACTGTCTGCGAATTCACCATCCACCATGCACGGCATTGTCGTCAGGATTTCATCCTTTTCTAACTGGTCGGTTTCACCACGTAACAAACTGCGCAGTTTTGGCGATTCCCATTTCTCGGAAGAGAACACGTTATCGTGATTAGTATAAAAGTTAATCTCGATAACATCTATCATTGTTTTGCCCGGAATACGGCATTCTGCACGACGGAAGAATATCGCGTGTTCCAGCGCACGGGAATCCCCACGACGACCATAACGGGTAAACGTCGCGCGACGTTGTCTACCTTCCTTAGTTGTGTAATGACAGATGCTCCCACTGTCTTCCACAATATCGTTAAACAGAAAATCGTGGTAATTGGTATCTGCGCCCGTGAAGTGAGGCGATGGCTCAGGATGGTCAATCGGCACCGAGGATTTCATATGGTTACCTACCATCGATGCCCTTGCACCTGATACCTGTGCGATATTAACTTCACGATCAGCGACGCTGCTCAATAGCTCAACTGGCGTTTTCATTTTAATGCTCCTTTAGGTTGATTCGGTAGGATAATATCTATCTCACTTAATTTAGGAACAACTATGCTTGAAGATTTTATTACCCTAAAAGAAATCATACCTGCGCCCTATACCAGCACCTGGAAAGTGCTGCACGATTACACAGATTTTCTGCGTAAACACCCACAAACTAAAGTAGAAACTGTAGACCCACGATTCAGTTATCCTGAGATTCACAATTTCTACGCTTATTGCAAACTGAAAGGTTATGCCGAAAACATCATCTACCCAATGATGCTACTCAATAACTTGGAAGACCCTATGAACTTCACCCCTGAGATTACAGAGCTGATAGTTCCAGATGCCGGGGTCGTTGCCAGTATTCTTAGCACCATCGTAGACGATTAAAAAAAGAAGGGACACTGTCCCTTCTTTTTACTACCTTAGTACGAGCTCTTAAACGGACTCGTAGAAGCACTGGTAAATGGATTGCCTGTACTACTACCAAATCCGCTAGACGAACCGAACTGAGGCTGGCTGCCGAAAGAGCTGCCTCCGAATGATGAACCCCCGCCAAAAGAGTGCCCACCACCAAACGTATTCGACAACGAGTTCGGTTGACCGAATCCACCTACGTCACCAAAACCGCTGTTCTTACGCTCGCCGCCGAAAGCATCTACTACAGAAATCCGTCCTACCATTCCTGTACCAGCCAGGTTAGTCGTGTTGTGTTCTTCCACAAAACGCTGCATTGCTGGAGAGAGATTACCGAAGCTGTTTGTCGGCGTCATCCGTTGCTTACGCGCACGGAAGAACTCTACCGGATCGTCCAGGTTCGGCTTATCCGCATCAGACGCCTTCTTCGTCGGGATCTGTTCCGTTGCCGACGATCTGTCAATTCTGAACTCGCGGGCACTGGTATCACGCTCAGGATTGTCTGAACGTGGACCGGTGTTATACGGCAAGGTCTGAATGACATTATCGTAAATCTCCATGTTGTCCAGCTGTGAAATCCATTCATCGTCTAACGGACGCAGTGGCGTGTGGTCACGTAGCCCTTTCACTACGTTATTGTAGTTTACCACGTACTGTGCCCAACCGCGTGCCAACGACCCGAAGTACGGACGGGAATCATTAGAACCGGTGACACTTGGATACCAACCGAACACAGTGGTCAGCAGGCGATGAATAATCACCTTATCCTGTTTACGTTGAAGCTTCACCGAGAAGTACATTGCTGTACCGTCTAAGGATTCTTCTTCGAACATATGGCGATAATTAGCCACACGGTTAAACTTCACACCGTCGATAACTAAATCAGATGCAATAAAGAGCTGGGTAACTTTGTGCTTTTTATCGCGCTCCAATAAGCCGTAAACGTATTGTTTAACCGCTTCCCAGGATTTCACCAAACGATCGTCAAACGTCGGATCTTTCATCCCTTCACAAATCTGTTCCGTTAAGAACTTCTTGTACGCCGCAGAACGAATTGCTTTACCACTGGCAGCCGTTTCCAGAATAGCGTCAATCAACGCAAAGGAACGAATGAACAAATTCGCATTGATGGATTTCTTCAAGAAACGGACGGTGCCCGATTCACCGGCCAGCACAGATTCGCAGAGAGGATGGAATGCCTGACATTCACGTCCGTCGTCATCTTCCATTCCTTTCTTAATCATTGCCGACGTTGGAAGCGCCAGGCGGCGCTTCACTTTGTTGTAGGTAAATTCTGCTGGCTCACCGTCATCACGGGTAAGCAAATCGTTCTCGAAATCGAATCCTTGTGATCTAAGAAACGATTTATAGAATTCAATAATTTTCATTTATTAATCCTTGATATTTTTTTACTCGCCGAAAGCGCCGAATACACCGCCTGCGGTGGAAATGTTGTCAGGAGCACCAAAGCTACCGAAAGAACCGAAGCTATTGGTAGGCGCAGCCGCTGCCGTAGGAATGTTGGACAGGATATTAGTCCGGTTTTGTCCACGGTTGAATTCCTGATAACCTTCTTCTACTTTGTTCATCAGCTGTGCCGTTTCAACAGCCAACTGATTGGTGTAGTTAAGGTCAGTTGTCACCCCACTGTGGATACGCGCCTTCATGAATGATGCGAAAGTGTAATACTCAGGCATCTCACCATCGATTTCAATCTCAATGCGCGTTACCACACCAACGATACAGGTTACTGTCATGCAGCAACGAATACGGTTGTGTTTGGTCACTTGTAGCATCAAACCCTGGAGATCGCTCATGAAACGACGTGCTAATACATCTGGCAAACCTTCATCAGTTAACGCGCCGACTGTGTGGTGTGCAACTTGCAGCATCGGTTGCGTGGAAATATCTGCCATGCGGTTATCGTAGAAGAAGGTAATCTCGCCAATCAAGTTACGAGACACGATTGGGCCGAGTACCATCGCCAAATCAAACGCAACCAGAGAACCTTGGGTAGAATAGTTATTACGTCCTACCCAATCGTCGGTACGTTCAATCTCACCGAAACCACGACGGTCAGCTACTGCTAGAGATTGCGAAATCGCAATATCCAAATCTTGCGGGTTCATGATTGCGTTACGCAAATCAGCTAACTTAAACGCTGCGCGGTTGACTGCGTTCCAACCACCGGACACATCCGACGTCGCGTTCGTTAACGCGGCACGGAAAGCACGGATCAGTTCGTAGTTATTGAAATTGCGCATTACCCCGATTTGGTTCAGCTCGGATTCTACACCGAGAGAATGGTCACCTGCAAAGAAGCTGTCTACCGTGCTCAGCTCTGTTTCAATCCCCATCGTGTTGATGAATGAATTCGCAATCGCTGTAACGAAAGACTCAGGACGAGTCAGTTGACCCGACATCAGCTGCGGTGCGGATTGACAGTTCGCAGAGATAACCGTTTGGTCGTCGTAAGTGAACTTCTCACCTGCGTTAATCAGATTACGAATCGTGGATGCTGCTTTTGCAGTAGAGATTGCATCAATGGTGTGTTCACTGTAGCTATCTACGGTCAGCGTTTTAGACAGCACGTAGTTATCGACCAGACGGAAAGAATCTGGGTTGATACGACGTCCCCCGAACGCATCGGTAATGTACGTACACTGCAAGCCGTAGATTTCATTGATGTATAACACCATGTCATCTGGCAGGTGGTTAAATACGGAACGCTCTGCCTGGGAAGTATAACCCGAGACGACATAACGGGTTTCCTGCGTACGACTTTCGTTAATCACGTTACCTACGATAATCGCAACGAAGTTATACACGCCAGTGTCACGGGAATTATACTGGAATTGTACCGGACGAGATTCATCATCGCTTACGTTAATCAGCGGAGATTCAACGCCGGTCGGAGTATTATCAAACCCTACAATCTGCCCTAACGCTTCTTGATAATCTCGAGTCTTGGTCGCATTCTCGCCATGTTGCGCCACAACGTTTACGAGTTCATCTAAAGCGTACTTAGATTCAAAGAACCCAATACGACGACGAATCTGTTTAGGGATTTCGTACACTGGGTTGATTTGAAGCTTTAGAAGTTTCATTGCCATTTTGTAAATACTCCTTTAGGTTATGCCGATAAATTACTGATTAAACCACGCCACTTCTTCGCATTTCTTCCTGTTCTGAATTAACAGGAATTCTGCTAACATATTCTGAAGTCGTGGGTGTGGTGTGTAGCCTAACATCACTTCTCCACTCCGAAGCATTCTTGCTGCTTCAGGTGTTGCCCTGAGATTGAAGTTAAACGGCGCAATATGTTCACGTACCAACAACGTCAAAGACGTCTTCAGTGTTGACTGTTCGTAGATATTGCGATTGGTACGGTATGCCTGAGGATAAAATCTATCCGATTTTATTTTGATCTCATTATCAATAGGTTCGATTGGATAACCCCCGTTATTGGGATCTAAGACCATTTCACAGCTTAGCAACTGCGCTATCTCATGCATTCCGTAGTAGATATAAATCGCTTGTGCGATCCCCATTGCGTTCTTAAACGCAGCAGCGTCAATGTCCTTATAGGTTCTGCGGTCAGCAAAACGATGCAGCGCGGCTGCAACCAACCACTCGTACAGTTCGTAGAACGGATATTGATGGTTCAGGTGAATAGAATCAATCAGTACCTTAGCATCCGCAGGAGCGATATCGATCCCTAAGGAACGAACCACACGGCGATAATCGTTGAAAAACTCTTGGGTACGAACAAACTCTTTCATCGGCGCTTTAGAGCGCGCTTGAACCAAGTCTATCGCGCAGGTTTTCCCTTTCTCACCGTTAAACATAATCTTTTCAGGATGCGCTTTTAAGATAACGTTCTGTGACGAAATCTTTCCTGCAAATCCCGTTTCGATTTCCTGCTTGATATTAAAGTACATCCCTGCAACGATGTTGTTCTCCACCATCGTACCTGGGGGTAACTCTGCACCGATGAGTTTCATGGCGATTAAGCGAATCACCGCAAATGCCATGATGTACTCTTCCACCATATCTGTACCGTAGCCACAGATAGAGGCCAGCACCGTTAAGTTCGCACTGTTCGGTCCTTTATTACCACCGTCCTGTACTTTCGAAATCACTGACACTAAGAAGTCCCGCAATTTACTGATTGCAGGTAGCTGTGCTATCTCGGTGTCGTAGAGCAATTCCATGCAATGGGTTAAGTTATAAACGCTTTTCCGCTTGGAGTCCACAGCGGCGCGTGTCGTTGGGAAAGCATCCATGACCAAGAATACCGGAATGAACGGTTTTACCATCAACGACAGTATGACCAGTTCGTAGTAATCTTGTACGATATACGTCATCTCTTTCGGATAGTTAGATGACATTTCTTCGTAAGTTTCGTGGACGTTTTGAGGAATCCACACGGAACTTTGTGGATAGAGTTGGCGGAATCTGTCCGCGTGGTGGAATTTGGCAATTTGTGCAACAATCTCTGGCGCATGTTTACGAATCGTTTCGGGTTCTTCATTACCCAACATTTCTAACTCTTCGTACGCCGAGAATAATTCTTCCTTTTCCTCCGACGTTAACGTTGACCAATAACGTTCGATTTCCATGAACATAATTTTGTCATGGGTAACCACTTTGCCGGAGCTATCGCGTACGTCTGGCACATTCGCATCTTTGCGTCCATTACGGAATCCGTTAAACCCTACTTCCTTATCACCGTAACTAATAATGAGACGGTCGCGATTTTTCTCAATACGCATTTTAAAATCTCCAGGGATAACATAGTCGACCACAAAGATAAAATCTATCTAAGATAACTTCGACTGTGTTCTGCACACATACACGATAAGAAGCCCCAGGGAATCCTGGGGCTGAATTATTGTTTTTACGTTAATTAGATAATGTCGTCAAAACTGCTGTCTGGTGCGGGTGCTTTTGCTGCCTGCTGGTTGTAACCACCGCCGTTGTTGCTATTATAGCCACCACGACCGTAGCTACCGCCACCAGTGTTGTTGAACTCGCGAGGTTTATAGTTGTCACGGAAATCTTCCAGGAAGATGTCAGCATTCTTAATAAACGCACGCAGAGTACGTTCTGCCAGTTCTAAATCAGAAACCTGTTGGCCATTACGGAATACGCGATAACCTTTCGGATAGGTGAAGTAGAATTTCTTCTGGCGTGCGCCAGCCCCTGGGATCTCACCGCTGATAGCCATGAACGGCGTCAGGTTTTCATCGCGGCCTACGTGTAAGCTAACTGGCGATTTCTTCCCTTTAGCATCTTCCCATTTGTGAACGATCTTCTCTGCCTTGACCAGCACGGTGCGCAGCGTTTCGAAAATGTCCACACAAACGGTATAGCCAGCGGTGAAATACAAACCTTCACCTTTACCGAAAGAATAGCTGAACTTCATCAACTCAACGTCACCGTTGAATTCGTTAAGCTCAATACCCAGTTTACGGGTACGTCCCTGCTGATCTGGTTCGGTTTGCGGGTAAAGATATTTTTCTTTAAAGAAATTTTTGTTAACCATTTACTTTATCCTATTCTACATTTTCGGAGTGCTCAAACTAACAAAACGTTCTGTAAAATTAGCGAGCCAGTCTGTGAAGGAACTCAATTACGAAAGGTTCGTTTACCAACTTTAAGCAACTGTAGATACGATCCATCGTCGTGTCTTGTCGCCAGTGATATTTTTCAGCGGTATTTAACACCACCTTACGAACTTTTCTGTCCAGGGGAGCGAACATATACCCGTCACCAAATAACGTCAGGAACGCTTTGTTAAACGGGATCTGTTCGGGTTTACCGTTTAGTTTCGTGTACCATTCTAATCGGCCTTTAATCTTACCCGTGTGTGACTCTAAGAGATTCAGTAACGGGAAATCTTTGTAGGCCAATAAGTCGGCAGGGTAATGGGTTAAAATCAGCGTGTCGTGCTGCCCTTTCGGGTATACATCAAAGCTTTTGAACTTCTCAGCATATTTTTCACCGTACAACTTTAACGTGTCGTGTTCTAACGCGTTATAGTGTAACTGGTTAGGCGTCATCTTTTCCTGCCCACCTGCAATCGTACGAAACGACGCTTCGGGAAAGATTCTGTTCGCACTTTTGTACGTACAGAGATAAGGGACACATAGCACCGAAGGCGCTACCGCTTTCGCGGTAGCGTAGATAGTATTGATATCTTCTTCAATCGATGCCAGCATCACTTCAGGCGTTAATCTTTCACGATTTGTCTCAAACGCGTAAAACGCGTTACGGAACAGCGTCCGTACATTCAGGTAAATTTCCTGATACTTGTGGATAGGGATCGGTCCCTTCCAATCGGCATACTCTCCTTCATGGAGGAGCCCTTCAAAAGCCAACGATGTGGCAATTGACATCTGATAAAACCCAAACGTGCGATCAACACTGATTGGGGTCATTTAATACTCCTGATAATGTCAGTAACAATTTGTGTATCGTATTTAAACGGCACTAATGCTTCTAACATAATCGACTCAACATTCTCTTCAGAGATAGTTTCTTCGACTTCAGCGTCGAGAGCGAAACCCGCTGCGAGAACTTGCTCTTCTTCAGGCGTACGAATACGCGTGCCTGAAATATGGAAAGAATATTGCGACTTCCATTTAGTAATGGCCTCGGCCAATGGAGAATCAGGATAATATTCAATTTCCAACCGCCCTATCTCGTAGGACGGATGAGTATCAATATACTCTAACGCCTTGAGACACTTCGCATACTGCGATTCGTAGTCTTCTTCTGCCGCAATTTTTATCTGCGGACAAGCGCGCTCGTTAACCAGAAAATAATCCCTGGCCAACTCAGGAGTGAAATCGACAATAGCAAAGCCTTTGTCCTCTTCTTCACCCATTACCAGACGATCGGGACTGCCTGGTACACGAATCTTACCCAACTGTTTTCGACGATGATCGTGGTGAATGATAATCAAATGCTTGACTAACGGTTCCCAAAAATCAGTGTGGAAAAAACGGGTAGACTCAACAGGAACTTGAAACTGAAAACAGCCATGCATAAAGCAGAAGTCCATCTGCTCTATACCGCGCGTGGCTAAAAGTTCAGCCATTTCCTTTTCCGTTGCGGTGGCGTCAATTGTCTCCGAGCCTAGGGCTTTATACTCGTCCTGAACCCAACCAATCGTGGCATCAAGTGCCTCGTCGTAGAAAACGCCAATCTTATCCAGATACAAACAATCTGCGCCAACGGCTGAATTCAGCTCCTCGACAATTTTTGACTGTTTATGATCGTGGGACGGTGTTCCCTCCAGGACACGGATTGCCGTATTGGTGCTTTTAGCCCAGAACAAC
Source organism: Baylisascaris schroederi (assembly GCA_006503575.1). Taxonomy (NCBI): domain Eukaryota; kingdom Metazoa; phylum Nematoda; class Chromadorea; order Rhabditida; family Ascarididae; genus Baylisascaris; species Baylisascaris schroederi. The sequence goes on along the minus strand of QEWY01000964.1, from coordinate 90,520 downwards.
AACCAAGTTAAAAACCCTATGGCTTCTTGAGAATCTTCCTGCCGCAAGTGCCGAGAATCATCAAATAGATCACCAGCTATATAAATAGCGTCAATCGTGTTTTCAAACTTCACCAACGTCTCTTTCAACACATTAACAATGTGCCACGTCGGTACACGGCGATGCAAGAGATGTACATCGCCTGTTGAAAAGATACGTTTGACGCCCGCAGGTTTCGGCGGAGGATTAGTAATCGTAATCATCGAAACGTCTTGTTTTAACGGGTTCGGGTTTCTTCTCTGCAACCTGAGCAGGTTTACTTTTACCTTCAATCTGGTTGCAAAGTTCTTCCAACCCTTCTGGATAAGGAAGTTGACCGTTAACTTGGTAACGACGGAAAATCCAGTTTAAGAGATCGATGACTCTTTTTGCCCGCAGCGCATTTTCTTCGTACGACAGTCTCTCGATACCGTCTAACGTGTAATCGATCATCTGGTGCAACTGCTGCTCACCCACTTCGGAGATGATATCAGCCGTCTGGCGAATAGCTTCCGTCTCTTCCGTTAAAGAGGGTTGACCTTCAACGTGTTGAAGAGAACGACCGGTATTCAGCAACGGTGGGATAGTGAATAACAGTTTAGAATGGTCAGCATCCGAAACAATCTGTAACGGAACAAACGCGCTACCGACGTAATCCACCCAGGTGTCTTCGTTAAACGTACCGTCTAACATCCCCGACAACAAAGGTAAGCCCTGACGACGGAACATCGATTCTGTAAAAACACTGCACACATTCTGGCCTTGCTGGAGTACGCTCTCCATTTCCAGAAGTTTATCGTATTCGAATTTAGCGCGGCCAGAAAGTTCATTAATAGGAACCCCATTAAATTTTCCTGGTTCTTGACTCATCTTTATTCGTCCTCAATACTTGAAGTTTCAGTTTCGACATACCGTTCAACATCGTACCAAATCCCGCCCGATTTCGCACGAGCTTGAATAATGATACGATAACGAACGTCAGTATCGGGGAGATACTCCCATTTCGTTTCGACCTCAACGCCTTCGGGGAAGATATTCCCGTAAATAGCAGTCAGGTCAGATTTGACTTTGGAAGCAAGACCGTCGGGATCTTGTGCATACATTTGCTGTGCTTTTGCTAATGAACGCACATTCCCTTGATAAATCTGCGATTGGCTATACCCTGCTTCTGTATAGTGATTCATTGCCTCACGAATACGTTCGCGGGGAGTTCTGGCCCAACCGCGAGTAGAAACTGTTCCTACTGCAATAGCCATCTTACTCTCCTATCACATTGATAGCTCGAGCTGTAATTAAGAAAAAATAAGGGGCCGAAGCCCCTCACTTTAGCAGGACGCACCAAGTTCTGAACAGGGATCTTCATCTTCCCAGTCAAAACTTCGCATACGTGCCCAGTTAATCTGCATGTCAACTTGCTGAACGCGAGTAAGTCGATTGGAGCGATCTTCGTTGGATACCCAGTTCCAGATACGATCCTCGTCGTACTCCGTTGACATACCTGACGTAACTTCACGATAGTTATCGTCAGTGTGCATGTACGCCGAGCCTCGGAATCGGTCTACCTTAGAGTAGCCGTTCTCAAAGCCCGTCGCCATGTTATTGTTGTAGAGTTGTCGGTATTCCGGCATTGCAATTAAGAACGGCTGTAGCGCCTCATTCGCAAACTGGAATTGCCCGATAGTTTCAAGTTGCCTTACTACATTCGTTGCATCGCTATTCTGAACCTTACGCGCAGCTGCGTACATTTCGCGGAAACGTTGCAATGAGATCAGTTCATTACACTTCTGCTTCACGCGTTCAACCATATCCGGTGCGAAACTAGACAGGTTAAAGTTCTCTTTGAAATAACGATACATACCGCTATTTTCGTCTTGACGCTGCCAAATAGACCCGCCTAGATTCCACATGCCCATGTTTTACTACCCCGCCATTAAGATTAATTCTGAGTCGATGGCGATACCCGCCTCCAGATCTTCTTCGGTATCGCGTAAGAAACGGTTTTCCATGCTGATAAGCTCATTGTGTAACACCATGCTGCTAGACACTTCGTCTACGTTTGTGCTGGACATAAATCCGTTATCTGGACGATAAGCCAGCGCCAAATCCATCTCCGTGGTATCAACTAAACGTCTAACCTGTAATTGGTCGCCATCGAAATCCTGTTTGTCCACTCCATTCCTTTTGGAGCAGGTGTGCAATGACACCCTCCCATGTTTTCACATGGGCACAGACTATATCATAACCGTAGGTATTGCTACCCGTAGGTCTCCCCCACTTCGCCGCTAAACTAAGCAGCTACTCTACTCGGTTTTACCCTTTCGATAGTCGTTGAACGATTTTCATCGCTGCTGGTTATCCATTATCACAACCCTTAGCATTATTGGTTAGCATAGGCTATCTTACGAATTGTTTCTGACTTTCGCCACCCTGTCGGGATCGTAAGCTTTAGGAGTTCCCAGCAATTCGAGGGATACGCACTAGAGGTTTCCCGTCTAGTGGGCCAAATTTTAGCATTCGGAGCTTTGATGACGCGATCGGAGATACGTAACGAGCACTGTGTAACATCAGGGTTAACAGCTGAGATAAATAATGTCTGAATAGACAACTGTACAAGCGTCGGGTTTCGTAGCGCTGATATCATCAGGCCGTAACCGCCACGAGACTCCTTAATAAGTTCGTTGATAATTTCATGAACCAACGGTACGTACTGCATTGATGCAAATGCAATAACACGTTCACACTGCCGTGGTGTGAAGTTCCGTCGACCGAGTTTGTTTTCAATAGCTACAGATTCTAACGTCACTAACCAACGCCAAGGTGCAATAACCTTCATAGCGTCATGCGGTTCTGAGATTGGAGAGATTGTTACACGACCACCCCACGGGATGTGTGTTGAACCTAACTTGGCACGATAGAATCCAGGTTTACCTTCCATCACCTCCTGACGATGGTCAATATAGAAGTACGCTAACTGACGATTTGCTTTTAATGCGCGACTAATAATGAAATGGGTTGGGATGCGTCGTGCATTGGTATAAAGTAACGCGATGTTCTTAACCGCGTCTATTGCACTGGTATAAACAGGATCGATAAAGATACCCTGACGTCGTTCCTCCGTAACGATCAGTTTGGGTGAAATGATTGGAAGATGAACCGGAAAGAAAGTGTGTGATTGTTCTTCGAAGAACTTTTTCCACTCTAAGCGAGTACGTTCGCTCTCATATCGGTTATTTTTCGTTGGTGGATAAATTTCTTTCCAGACTTCAGGAGAAGTTAGGATATTGAATATTGTTCGATGGTGGTCAATAAAATTCCTAATGCCGCGTGGAACTTGATACTCGCTAAAGATACGTTTGATTATTCGGGATCGAGTACCTTCGTCTTTATCAGGTTTATAGCACGGATCTAACATCCACATCAATAAATCAGAACCACGTTCTACGGTCACTTTGTTTCGGTTAAACTTCTTAAGTTTAGAACCGAAGAAAGCATTAAACATCGACCAGAATCGTGGGTTAATAAAGTTGCCTATTTCCTCCGGGGCACGAATCCAGACTTCTGAAACAATACGATGTTCTGTCACCACATAGCCGCAGGTAGGACATCGCATACCGAGATTATATCGATGAACGATAGGTGCTTCACAATCAATACTACAAATAGGTGCCGAATTTAGCGTCTCGTCGACTATCCGGTTCTGTAAGATTCGGTTAATCAACTCCGACGTCTCAATGGTGTCTTTATATTTCGCAACATCATTGATAATCATCGGCGGTTTATAGCCCTTTTCCTCCGCCTCTTTGAAAGCGTCACGTAACATTTTATCGTGACTGATTAATCGCCCTGATACACCGAAGTATTGTAATCTGTCTTTCACGCCAAATCCTCAACAAAAAAAGAGAGGGAAGGGACAGGGGGTTTTTCCCCTGTCCCTAATTACTACCAATTACGCACTACTACATCTGTCAGTTAGGGCTGTAGTTACCGGAAGCGAATGACATGTTGTAGTCACTGCCGAAGGAATTCGGGCCGTTACCAGACAGAGTGAAGTTTTCACCGCCGTTGTTGAAGAACAACGTATTAGCCAGGCTATTGACTGCGGTAACACCATTCACTTGGAAGATGCAGTTATCACGCACGTAGTCCAGCAGCGCTTTGGCGAATTTCGGGTTGATTGCCAAATCGGTGGACTCGCCAGTTACGACCGGCTGTTTGCTGCCGAACAGGGAAGCGGCCAGCTTCAGCAGGTACAGACGCTGTTCAGTCGCGTTGAACTGACGGTGTGAGTAAGATTGCGCGTACAGGTAAGTGTAGGCATCGTGTTGGTTATCACCAACTTTGCTCAGAACAGACACCAGGTCCTGATCCTGGAAGCTACGTTTCTGGCTGTTGCTGAAATACTGACCGGAAACAGTCGGTACGCCAGCGATAACAACGTGGTTGCAGGTGATGGTATTAACTTTCAGCATTTCAGCGAAACGCTGCGTGAACACCGTAGCACCTTTCGGAGCCATGTTGTCCAGGATGGTCAGGATGTTAGACAGTGTACCAGTGTTACCCTGGGAAACTTCACTGAACATCGTGGAGAGACCACCGATACCGTTACCAGCACGATGGTTCACAACCAGCGCAGCTTCTGGGTAAGCGAACATGTTCAGGCACTCTTCGATAGCTTCGCGGTTGCCATCGATTTTGCTCAGATCAGGACGTTTGTCACCCCACTCTACGTATTCCATAACGCGGGAGAAACGACGATCGGTTTTGTTGAGAGAATGCATGAAGCGTTCACGCCAGCCACCGATGGCGGCGATTTCTGCGAAGGCAGCCAGTTCAATCAGCTGACGTTCGATTGGTACCATAGCCCCGGAAGACTGAGAGTCCATCAGTGAAACAACAACTTCTGCTTGCAGCTGTTTGTAATCCTGTACACCATTTTCAGGTGCACGGCGGCCAGTGTAACGCAGGTTGATGTAACCCACACCCGCAACGCTCGGATAACCCTGAACACGTTCAGAGGACATCAGCGTCGGGTTGGTATCGAAGCTACCGGTCTGAGTGTGTTCAACCTGAACCATCAGGTCAGCACGTTGTGCAGAGCCGTTAACGTCAGTCAGAGAACCTTCGTCTACCGCAGTTACCTGTGCAACGAAGCGATCGCCACGAGTCAGTTTCATCTGACCCAGGTAACCCGGAATACGGCCAAAGATACCCAGAGTCAGCTGACCCATCAGCTGGATAGCCCACTCTTCAGTCAGCGTTTTACCCAGGTCTGGAATGCAGTTCATTACCATGAATTGCACAGACGGCAGGTTCTGCTGTTCGCAGATTTGTTTGGTGATAGAATCCATTACACCAGCCTGACCAAACAGAGAAGCCAGGGTGTAATAAGTTTCTTTACCGTTGATTTCACGGAAGCGTACAGACTGACCGTGTTCGAAGAACAGGATACCGTACATCCAGTGGCTACCGTTTTCATCTGCTGGCGCAGCAACATATGCCGCAGAACCCATTTCTGGATTCACACCATCGATAACGCCGCAGCGGAATTTGCTCAGGTACGGGTTACGTTCAACCATCTTCGCAATCAGTGCGGTGAAATGTGAAGCGGCAGAAACGTAGGACATATAGCCGAACGCTTTATCGAAAGTGGAGATATTCTTAGACATGCCACCGAAAGCGTTCGCTGCGTGGGTGTTATCCACGCTGCTTGCACCAGCACCCACACCACCAAAAGACGAAGCCGGGTCTACACCAGCAGCGCCAGCATTTACGTTGTTAGGAATTTCGTTAAACTCTTTAGCCATTTTATTTATCCTTTAAAGGTTTAATACAATTGTAGTGTTGGTTCACGTAGATAACATATACCTGAGATATTTTAGAATGCGTCTAGAACACACATAACTCAAAATAGTTAACCACCGAACCATCACATAGATAATATCTTTCTCAGATATTTTTCAATGTGAGTAGAATGTGACCGTTTCCTATGTGTAACCCCAAGGAGTCAGTCATGTTCAGTCAAGCCGAGTTAAACCAAGCAGTCATAAAGGGGCGCTACGAAGACCCTTCTGCTATACAATTGGTCAATGCCGTAAAAAATAATAACCAGCGCATTCGCAACTATTTAGAATCGATTCAAACCAGCGTTGGTTCTGGTCATCTCGTCCTAAAAATCTTAGCAGCTATCGGCTATGCCGGTGAACCCACGTACGAAGAAATCGAATGGGCTTGTCGTCGAAAGCTGTCAGATATCGGCAACGCTCTACGCTTAACTTCTGTGGGGGAGTATGGTCAGGTTTTTAACGGCGCTTTTATAGAAGGTCAGGATGAAATCATCTCGTTAGTTGCGAGACCTGTCGATCCTAATCTTTCTTTCCGTGACTACACACCGGCGGTTTACCTTTATCACGAATACACGAATCTTAACTGGACGCTCGGTAACGGCAAACCCCGAGGGATCAGCATTATCGAGATAAATCTGGTTGCACTACTGTGGCAATACGTTCTTGCTGAACAATACTACCGAACACAACCAGAACCCATCACGCGCTTGGTATATGCGCAACGACACATCATTTACAGGATGTTGCCCAGTTACATGGATATCGCTTTCTTAAATATCCATCGTGCGATTGCCATCGGTAAAGAGATAGAAGAAGAAAACCCGTTACGAGTTATTCCGACTCCACCTCTACACGATTTAGCAATCCGTCACGCAAAAGCGATTTCAAAATCGTTACGTGATGGTAAACCTCTACCTGCGGTTGTCATGGCTCACGTACCTCAGATTTTCGAAGACCCGCATAAACCGTCCACGGCGTTGGATCGAATTCTGTTTAAAGAACCCGGTTCGACGATTCAAGGCAGTTGGCATCGAAATATCGTCAACTGGTATTGGGCATTGTTCTGCCTACAATACGACAACGCGAGCATGGGTAAATACAAATCTAATCTGATGGTAAGGATTGCCCGTTTCGAGGATGCAAAGATTCTGGAGAAACTCACACGTTCGGCAAGAAACTACTACCGACACGAGTTAATTCTGCCATTATACAGTGCACTCGAAAAATAAGACTTACTCTCCCCCGCTGAGGACTCTTTCGAATCCTCATATAATAGAGTAATAACGTTGCACAAGTGTGCAACGTTAGCTCTTTATTTTATCGCAAAATGTAACTTCGTTAGGAGCTAATGCTGAACGGTCACTCTTCATCGAAGGTTTCTTCTTCATCTTCGTCCTCATCATCCTCACCTGCCCTTTCCGATTTCTTAACATACTGTACTTCCGCAAGCTCTTTATACAGCCCATCGTCTTCAGCAGTTTTATCGTAGAAATCCGACAGTAAACGCATACGGTTTTTATCCATCATGAACACACCTAAGCATTCAAGAATGTGATAGTACGGTTCTACGGTGGAGAACGCCGTGCGACGAATGTCCGCAATTTCGATCAATTCTTTAGGAATACCGTAGTTCTCTACTAAGTGCTCTGGCAGAATCAACGTTTTGTATTTACGGAAATTGTTCTCCTCAAACCACGCAGTTGCACCGTTTTGGATAATCGGATCTTCGATGCTGTCCAACCACTCTTTAATCTTGGTTTTGTTTTCTAAAACCACCGGAAGTTTTACAGCGTCGTAAGGCGGTTCTTCCAAATGGCCAAACTTCGGACCAAAGATGGCGTTGTACATTCGATGGTAGTGATAGTTTTTCTCGTCCTTCTCGTTATAAGCGCTACGTTCCTTAATGTTCGTTGTTTTCAGATAACCCGGATTACCTGAACGAATAGAATCCATAATGGTGTGTTCGATCTGCGCAACCTTTTCCAGTAACGGAATGATTTCAATCTGGTCACCACGCGCGACGACTTCACACAGTCCTTTAATGGTATTCTTAAACTCCTTCATGATAATCGGTGGAATGTTCGAGGTACGCAAAGACACCCCTTTTACTTCCAACTCGGGATCTTTTTTCAGCTGACCTTCCTGACCGGTAATCAGTGAGAAGTAGTGTTTTGCTTTGGTCGTTAATGCAAACGAATCGAACTTAAATTCGTTCTTCATCGCGTACAAGAACAGACGTTCTTTCGCTACACCGATATTCGCAGACATACTCGCCATCAGATGACGCAGGTGCTGCGTTGCAATATAAATCATTGCGTTGGATACACGGGTTGCTTCTTCACCGTAATGCTTACCAGTATACCAAACCGCCCACCACTGTGCAGTCATCATTGTAGAGTCAGTATCAGAAACCACACCTACACGACGAACCACGTCCGGCATTCTTGCGATGTTAATCGGTAAGTTTTTAGTAGTCAGGATATTACGAATTAAAAGTGCGTACTTACCGATAGTTTTCTGTAAGAACAGCGCGGAACGAATCAGTTCCTTATAATCGTCCTGCTGATCCCACGGCAACGGTTTTTTCTTATCGTCGAGTTTCTTAACGTGGCTGAACGCTTTACCCATCGGTACCACGTCAGTACGGAACTGGGAGATGATGATCTGCATGTCACCATCAATAGTCTTTTCCGCAGCATCCCAGTCTTCGACTTCATCAATCATCTCACGAGAAATCAACGCGGTGATAAAATCGCGCATGAACTGATCGTTGTACTTCGCAAGATGATAAAAATCACCCATGTAAACAAATGCTGCGCGAGTGAGCGGAGAAACATTTGATACATAGTGTTCAACAAACTCCATTCCCTCTTCATTCTTGAAGTAGAAGTCCGCAGAGTAATGAATCACGTCCATCACTTCTTCTACGGTCGGATAATGAAGCTCGTACGTATCCATACATTTCTTGAAGCTATTCCAATCGGTTAACGTACCGATGGACAAGAAATGATCGATGATACGTGACGGTGTGTCGTAATGACGATTACCGCCTAATAAACGTTCGTTACCTGCGTTACCGAATGAGGTTGCAGTACGGCAGGTTGACGTTAATACAGAGTGAGACGATTGGTTAAAGATAATCGTGTACGGAGAAGAGAAAGCGCCCGACATCCCGTTGTTCAGTGTCTTGACTGCGTTCTGTTCGTTCTTTTTGTTAATCTGTAAAACTCTATTACCTGCTGCTTCAGCAGCAAACATCTCTTTTTTCACCGCTGCACGTTTAGCTACGTTAGCGGCAGTGAATTCTGATAGCTTGGAACGTTTGATGTGTTCTGGGATATAAAACGTTAACGACGGTGCGGAGATAATCTGTTTATCGATTACGGTTTTAAACAGTTTGTCAACGGTTGTGTATTTCTCTTCACGGTCTCCTGTTTTCTGATTACGCACCCACATCTTACACAGCGGTGATTCGGTTGATAACTCACCACCAGGTGCCAACATCTCGTCAACTTCTTTACGGCATAATTCCAAAGGGTATTTTTGTGCGGTTACGTTGTGAATGTATAGCGCAACCTGTTCACGATAAGCATCGTTAATATCGATATCGCGATGGTACTCGTCTACCGATAAACGAAAAGGAGAATTGTATTCCACGGCTGTCCCCGAAAAAGGCAGTTTAACTCGGCTATAAGGATGGCAGGTAACGTGAAAAAAGAAAAAAAAAATAAACCCTCTCCGAAGAGAGGGTCTTAACTTTAACCGGCTTCGTTTTCAATGATTTCGATTTCGACGTCATTGAATCCGCGCGCATTAAGCGCTGCTACCAGATCGTCTTTTTCTTGTTTGTTGTCCAACTGAACCACAAACCGTGCGGTAAGACTTTGTACTACACGAACTTCACGTACCCATGCATCAGCAGTGACGCCGATGCGGTTACTGGAGTCCTTAAACAACATGTAGTTGTACGCGGTCAAATCGTTAACCGGTTGTCCAACCAAAGACGAGTAAATGTTTTTCTGGATAGCGGCTAAATCTTCGCCTGAGTTTTTAGCGAGCTCATAACCCACTTTTGACGCGAGTACACGGACTCGCGTTTCGTTACCACGTAACGGGGTATCGTAAACGATGTTTACAATTGAACCCGGTTCGATATTACTGAAGTCGTACATTTTTCACCCTTTCATTTTAATCAAGAATGTAAATGACAAGAACAAACTACCCTGACCATAAGCCGGATTATAGACTTTAATAGCAAGTTCCAGTCCAGAGACTTTTCCCTTATGCGCTGTACGAAACAGTTCTAAAGCAGGTCGACATTTCTCGTCAAACATTCTGACCAGCTCCTCACGAAACGTCTCAACAGCGTGCTCACGAAGAACATCCCAAGAGGAATCGCCTTGCAATTTACAGAACTCGTAAATTTCCAAAAGTGGCTTCATGTCATCGAGAACGGCGTCTGTATAACAGGTCTCCATCATTGACATGAAATTCCACTGTCGATATTCCTTATTCAACCCTTTTAGGTATTTATCGAGTCGGGCTAACTCATTCTTGTTACCAGGAAACTTAATCGTACCGGAACGCTCGTTCAAGCATTTGTTGAAAATGCGCGTGACGTCATCGGGATTTTCAATATCCGTAGGTAATGAAATCGTTAGCTGGTCAAACAAATTCATCGATTTTATCAGCAACTCTTTATAGAAGTCACCGCCGGAAACATATTCCAGTAAACCTAAATTCGGCTGAACAAAGTGATCGCCACGCACTTTATACATTCAAACCTCTACACGAATAAAACCTTTTCCCATCTCTTTCATAAACAAAGAGACTCTCGACCTTTTTGATCCTTCCTCTGCGGTATAGCCGCTTTCTCGCCACAAACTCTCCACCAACAAACGTATACGATGGTAGTCGATACCTTTTTCAATCTCTTCCCACATTAAGGAATGCGAAAAGATAATAACCTCATCTTCAGGATACATTTGTGACAACTGGGTGAGAATAAAATAGCGGTTGGGCGGGATGAACGTCAAAAACGTTTCACCCTCGCCCATGCGTTTAACGATAGAGCGTACCGATTCCTCAGCATACTTCGCCAGAAACAGATACGCCAAATCAGGTTTCACCTTACATTGATCCGCCATTTTAACTCGCGAAAGCAGTTGGTCCCGAAAGAACACTTCCGAAACTTCCATATAGAGTATCATAACAGATAATCACCAATTCGCTAAAAGATTCACCTGACCAGTTTTCTAACTGACCTGGGAACATGGAGTTAATAAGTCCGGCTAACCCTGTTTGTGATTCCAATTCACGACTGAGAATATCGGCAGCGGTTCCGATTGCGAGAATATGTTGGTCCTCAGTACCCTGCGTGGAAAGGAAGCTAATACTTTCTACCGTAGTACCTGGGATGGTATTCTCATCATACGCAACGGTCATCACCATTTCTTTAAACAGTTCAGGATTACGGCTTTTCACACCGATAATGTACGCCGTTGCAAAGTCCTCATAGAGTCGACGTATATCGTACTCCGATACGGTCAACCTGCTTGTTTCGAGAACCTGCACTAAAACCTCGCGCACAGCATCGTAAAACTTCAACCTGCCGTAATCAAGTACATGTTGTGCTACGTGAAAGTAGTATCTCATTAGAGCATCTTCCCTGCCAGGTTACCAAGCAATAACTCAACAACACTGAGAAGTCCAACCGACATCGTTTGAATAGCCTCAGGGTTCTCGAATTCAGGGTATTTTACCTGTTCATAACGAACCAGGAACTCCACAGCACCTGGTTTATTAGCACAATAACGTGCGCCTACCCACGTACCAAAACGGGTGAACCAATGCGGATGACTAGACACTGCGAGTAAATACGCTTTGGCCACATCCTGAACAGCTTTCACATAAGTGAGTGCTCTTTCACCCTCAATGATATACCCCTGAGCATTTAACTCGCGAGAGATATATTCAATGGTCCCCTGTATCGCAAAACGATCCAGCTTAGGGAACTCCCCGGTTATTCCATACTGAATCGCATAGTTTAACACTTCGTTAAGATCGGTATTGATTTCTCGCAATATCGAATTGGGATCGAATTCGGTTAATGGACCACAAATGAATTGATAGTCCGGGATAATAAAGTAGCTCTCACGCACCATAAATCACTCCTGTAGTATACATTCGCCAGACACCACCACCTACATGAAACAGAAGAAAATCTGATTTCGGTAAGAATGGGACTTCTTCCTCTAAGCGTGCCCATAACGACTTAGAGGCCAACAGCTCGGTTTCAATAACATGATTAAGGCAGTAACTGTTCGGTTTCTCCAACTCAACGATGGGATACCGCTTCATTATATCTAAGAACAACTCTTGAACTGTCCGCTTATCGATTTGGAACTTCCGTCGCATCACTTCCAGTCTTACTAACTGTTCGACATAATAGTCCACAGTATCCGCCACATCGAGGTACTGAAGAAACGCTGTCCGTTTAACTACTTTTAGAATCTCTGCGGTTGTCCACGGAAACTCAATAAAGATCGTCATAGGCATCAGTTACCTTCTTTGGAATAAATCGGAGGAAGTGTCCGTCTAAACGAAAGTAGAAACGCCAACCGCGTGGAGGAATGCCCATTTCCTCACACAACGCGTTTCGTACATAACTCGTTATCAAACGAACATCTTCTTCCGTTGATTTCGGTCTAAACGACCTGACTATCGTGGTCACACAATGAGTATCCCATAAACCGGTCTCTGTAAAGTTCGGAATGAGATACTCAAGTAATGACAGAATCACGTACTTCAGTTGTTCCGCATCTGTACCAGAATACGACGACAACCTATCGTCCGCGAGTATGCGTTGGTACGCTTTATACGTCACGTGTTCGAGTAGGGTAATTCGGATCGTATCTTTTTTCTGGGAAACAGTTGCGGTAGTGGACAAATCGGATATCTTCTCCAACACGAAGCTCCATCATTGCAATCTGACCGCGTGGTGTTAAGTGGGGTTCTATCTCAACCGTAAGGTAAGGATTAAACGGTTGGTTTACCGCTTCGAACCCTTGCTTTACTAATTGCTCAACCTCACACAACAACACATCGTAACAATCATCAAAAGCCAATCCCAGTAGATACGACTTTGGACGTAAAACACAAACTTCACGCTTTTCGATCCCTACGGGTGTTTCGCCAAACACGGTTTGCTCAATACGTAACCGACGTGTTTGAATCGTTTTCGGTGGATTCATTTTGCCACTGTTCACCAGAAGGTTCGTCAATACAAAAGAATCTGTGTAGTCTTCTAAAAAGTCCGGTAATCGTGTATTAGGCATTCGCGGAATAGAATAAAAAATGTCCTCCAATGCAGTGTGTATCAGTTGTACAGTAACGGCCTGTTTCTCCTTTACGGTCATCCGCAAAGCGGGAGCGTAGGTTGTTTCTTCCACCGCTGCCCAGAAGTTATGATAAACTGTAGCTGGATTGAAGTGTATTTTGACCACGTTTGCACAACTCCGTTTTTATAAGAAAATGGACTAGAATGGTCACGACCTAAAGCGCCGATCATAAACCAAGCGTCCGAACCAAAATATCTTTCTGCAATCTTTAAGCAATCGCTGGGGAGGTTGTGTATCCCAGGATAAATCAGTTCCTGCATCGCTGTTAGAATTTCCTCAGGACGATAGCGAACTGAATGGCTAGAGTCTGGCAGAAAACCAAAAAGTACGCGCGTCATTAACTTTAAATACTCCTTTAAGGGAACATCACAGAGATAATATCTATACGAAAAAAGTTCGAGTATAGTGCGCACAGGAAGGGCGTGGAGTGTATTTTTTAGTAATGTCGTAGTTACCCATTACCCGATCCTATGAACCGTTTTACAGAGCTAACAGGAGCACACAATGAGTGTCATCGACTACTGTCTACGGAGAATACGTCGAGAGATTCCAGAACCGATTCTTCGCGCTGCCTTTGTACCCAAAAATCTTCGCTATTACGGTGTTGCGTCTTCCTTAGATAACGAGATTACTGAAAAGGTATTTAAAGAATACCTCATCCCGGAAGTTTCCCGTCTAGGTCAATACACCGAAATCGACCTCCAAGGTTTACCTTTTGAGAACGACACCCAGGATTACTACTCACGTATCTATTACCTGGATGACATCAAGACCGGGGGTAGACCGATACTGGACGTCCATATTGCGGTAACACCTGTAGCAGGGCAAGCGTACACCTTACCCCCAGCAGGGTCTTATTTAGACGGGGCAACTTCAGGGGTACTGGCCTCCACGCAACAAGTAGTGGATAGTCAATCGGCAATGCCGCGTATCTCCTCACCCGAAGTTAAGAAACTTGGGCCGAACACCATCAAAATCAAAGACCCTGGAATGTTCGTCTACGCAACTAAGCTTCAAGTTAAGTTTGCCATGTCTGATGACTTAAACGAAATCAAACCGGCCTTCTATCCGGTGGTTGCAGATATGGCGCTGTACGCCACTAAGCAGGTTATCTACAACAAAATGATTTTCGATATGGATTCAGGTCATCTTGAAAACGGTATGGAATTCGGGGCGTTTAAAAACGTTATCGAAGGCTATTCCGACGCTGGGGAAATGTTCAACGACAACCTACCACGTCTACAGCGTGCGATGGTTCACAACGACGACGCAGGCAACCGTTACAACTACATGACTGGTGGTCGTTTCAAATCTTAACAAAAAAAGAAAACCTACCCACTACTCCGTTCGAGTAGTGGGTCTTAACGTTTTCACTGCAACATATTTTTTAAATGACATGCGGTTCCTGTTGTCCATGCCACACCGTTGCGAATGTTTTCAGGTTGAGCATTCACAAGTCGACGTAAAGAAATGATATTCTCCGCAGGGCCAGCAATCGGTAAGCTGTACGGAACCGTCATCTCTGACATATATTGCACGACATCATCGTAACCCTCAGGTACACCCCAGTCGATAACTGAACCTTCAGCAATATCGCTGTAGCGTGTATTCTTGTATTCGTCAGGATGTAATACAAACCCCCACTCTAAAGACGAGATAAGTTTTTTGTCTAACTCGCACCGTAGAGTGATTTTACTCAATGCGTCCGGGTGCACCAAAATCACGTCCAGTGGACGCAGTGTAGTATTCATTTTTCTCTCCCACTATAACTCAATGGACATTAGACAGCTTATTGGTTGCCTGGTACTGGAAACTACAGATTGCATCCAATAACACAGAGAAAGCTTCCATAACGGTAATCTGTTGGTTTATAACAGCATGACTGATTTCAACCATAAACGATTGTACAAACTTTGACGTTGTGGTACAGACTTCGTTTCGGGTGATGTGATAATTCGTCCTGATAACAGGGACATCTTCATGCGTTAAAACAGAAGACACATCTTCAGATTCCATGCTATCAAACCATTCTTTAAAAGCAGGGTATTCAGTAATAATCGGCATTAACATGTAGATGACATGAAACCCCAATCGACTACGAATTGCAACTTCGTTCGGAAAACGCTTTTGTTCTAGTAAACTATAGAAATCGTATTGTGGTTGTTCGTTCACGGTACCACCTCCTATAAATACATACCAGTACCGTAAAAATCAAAAAAAAAATGGGGACACGCAGTCCCCAATCACCCTCTATAGCTGATTTATAGTTATACTAATTCGGCAACGTGACGTTCGTGGTAGAGTTCTGCTAACTGTTTCGTTTTAATGCGTAACTCACCTCTGTCGTAAACTAATACCCGACCTGCCCCGTTTGTTCCTAACTCGGTATAAATCGCTAAACCGTACCGTCTTACAAATTCAATAGCCGGGAACGTAAATTCTTCACCGTCACAACGAAACACCAACATACACCACGGATTAGGGTTTAGGTGCTTACGCTCTTTCCCGTCCGCCCACCGTAAACTAAATTCATTCCGATTACGATTCAACACACGTTCAACGAATCGCTCTACTAACTTACCAGTTGGACCATCTTCAGGTAATGCTTGCCACACAGAAAAATGACGTGACAGAAACGGACGAATAACCGCCGCTTCTTCGAATGAATAACCCATACCCATTAATCCTTCAATCGCATCTAATTTCATTTTATCAGTTCCTAAAAAGTCGAAGTAAACGTTTCACGCGAACATTCACTAAAATAATATCTATCTCTAAAATTTTGCGATAAAAAAGAATATACCTACCCCCTTTCGGAGGTAGGTACGTTCCCTGGCATCGGCATGAAACTACAGGATTAAACCCTTCAGGGCATGAGAATGGGCATTCTCGAAGGGCGGGCTTTAGCTTTCGGCAGAGCTAAACTGGTTATCGCAGGTTATCGATGGTTTTACCTTCACTGTTCATGATGTAAACCGCATCACCTGGATAGAAAAATTCGTAAGCATCGTCGACATGTAACACGCCGATAGCCTCGTCAACAGAGTGCTTACCGCTACGGAGCTGATTCTGATAGAAGGTATCACCATCTTCGTTGATCAACTCACGGACTAATTGGATTTCTTGAGGTGGCATCACATACGTCATTTCACGCTGTGTAAAGCCACAAAACCGGCAATAGAAATTATTGCCAGGAATATAAATTTCGTCGACTGGCGAATTCTTTTCTTCGACGGACGGCATACGCGGGTTAACAATCACCACACGTGGTACATCCTCTGGAATAGGTCGACCACCGATGACAACGGTCCAATTTGACACATTGTGCAAAAACGGATGCAGGTTGGCTAAGGTGCTTTTCTGTTGCTCTACGGACATATCAGTTAAAGCGGTATAGCTCACCGGTTTCGGTTTTCTCGGCAAATCAATCGCGTTATCAAAACACAATTCATTATCTTCGCCGTTAACGACTTTAAGTGCTTCTTTGTAAACACGGGACATTCTGTCACCTAAACGTACACGTTCGTGCACAGTGATGACACGGTCGCCGTTAATAATGCGTTTTACTGTAAGCATTTCTGTTGCCTCGTTCTGTTACTACTACTCGTTCTGTTGTACGTCGCTATACCCCGACGTGTGGGTTAATGGGACGCGTTGAACGTCTGTTGAGGCGCAGCAGGCAGTGGCAGCAATGACAGCAAGGGCAGCAATGGTACAAACGCCAACGCGAATAAAAAACGCTATTGTCACTGAACACAGCTTCAGAATACTGACAATAACGCAAAAAAGGGGTGTCGCTAACGGGTGTCGAGCCCCAGCCTCGGTGTGTAGCCACGTCACCAGGCATAGCGACAAAGTTCGGTACTGGTCAAACACAGCATGACATGGGACGATGAAGGTTTACAGGTGATCATCGACCAGTACCGTCGAGTTAACACGTAACTCTCAATTCACATTACAGGGTATTCACGTTACACTTAGGGGAAATACCCAATAATTAAATTCTTGGTGGGTGCAGGTGGGAGGTTTTATCCTCCCACCGTACAACCGTTTAGGTGGTCTAACCACCAGGGTCTCACGACCCTAACGTAAGTCCGAACTTAATCGGTAGGTGTTTACACGTTTTTAAGGAGCTTTCTACCCGTGAGCAAGAGCAGAAGTTATCAGAACAACCGACGCTCAGTTGAAGGCTGACGAGTTGTAACTCTTGTTCGATTGTTCTAATCTGGGTGACCAATGGCAGGATTCGAACCTGCGAAATATCCGATTATTAGTCGGGTGTTAATTCCTCTAACTTCAATGGTCTAAATCCATCAAAACAGCTTAAGTGTTTGCGTTTGTCCGCCGCTGTACAGGTCGTAGCGTTTCGCCACTTCCACCGCAGTGGGGGCGTCAACACCTGCGCCTAATGCACCCAGGGCATAGTGAGCACCTGAGCCTATCGCATACGGCGGTTCTACAAACACGTAGCTGGCGTATTTGTTGTCTTTACACTTCGAGGCGTCGATAACGCGCCCGTCTGTCAAAACAGCAAGTACGATAAATTCAATCTGTTCGGGATACGTCGTTTCGAATATAATTCCACCACGCAAGGCACCCGCGATACGTTCAACCGTGAGTTTTTGACACACGGTTTGCAATGCGGCGACATCACCTGCCAAACCAATCGCTTTCACGTCTTCACCCAAAAGTTTCCACGTCGTACCCTCGGGCGGCGTGTGAATCTTACGGTATTGCGTGGCAGCGCTTCGATCGTCCACGGTGACTTGACCGTCGCAAGCTAACGTCTTTCCGTCAAAAACAATCGTGGTCATTCTGGCGAACCCCAATCCATGATGAACGTAGCCATGCACTGCTCGGCGTGTTTCATGATAGCTTTGTGCAAGCATTTCTGAACCGCTGAGAACAGGTAAGGCCGATAACTCACATGCGGCTCCTTGGGAGACGGAGTGTGAGTAACCAACTGACCATCGGTGAGTTTAACACAAACCGTAACAAGCTCTGTGTTTCGCCAATGGTTCACCGTCACTGACTCGATGCAGTTTAGCAGCGACGAATCATAACAACCCCAATTCTCAGGTGCCTTTAGCAGCCTACCCAATTCATCGAGTCGGTACGGGACATTCGAACCGATGTTCGGAACGTCGTTGGAATCCATATTAAAATCTCCTGCCGTGGTTTGTGTCACACCAACAGGAAACGCTGTAAAAAATTAATTCAGCTGCGTACCGGCGTTTCTCAACGGGAGTACGCACCCCTCTCGACTTTGCGAGCCGTCAAGCTAGAGGACATCACACTGCCAGCGCTACCTGGAGCAGGGTTGTTTCGACGCAACGTCGTAATTCGCATTCTGGCCGCACCTCTGGGGACGCATCCCACCGTCGGCTGCCCGCAGGTAAGTTCTACGGACCTCTCGCCAACGTCGCCCCCAGAGGCTGCCACGGTTCACTCGGATTTTCTCATGTCGGCCACGCGTCGCTGATAGCGCGGCTTCCCCCAAACTTCGTAAGTCGCGGGAACGGTACCGAGCACCTGAATTCGTGGGGTTTACCAACCCCTGAGGTTTTTATCCGAAGTCACGGAAACCCCATAGTAAAACAAATCGCCAGTGTTAGGCCGAACGTTTTGTTTTTCCCAGCACACGGTGAACTCAAATCCATGCACTTGAAAAAACACCCCTGGCCAATAACCAACCAGGGGGTTCGAGCTCTGCTGAATCATCGCAGACAGTAATCGTGTTGAGCTGTGAGCAGTAATACCTGAACTCCGAAAAATCTTCGTGGTTGTAAATCAACCCCACGCAAATCCTCCGAACATACCATAGGGTTTTAACGTTCGAAAAAGGGGAATGGGGGTTTACCCCTTGGGTCAGGCGTTCAGGATCTCCCCCGGAAGGGTACACCACCACCCGATCCCCCAGGTGGGGATTTTACCCCGGCGAATTACCCTGAGAGTATTTAAAAAACCAAGCAAGATAACTACTCAACTTGAATCTTCAGTGTGTGAAGATTCAAAACGTTGATCCAATCACTTGATCCGTTAGTACGCGAAGCGTGAATGTTTTTTTGATCGGCGCGGCGGCTGGCCGTCGGGTGGCAGGGTCGGGTCTCCCCCGCCCTCGGCAATGGGTCGTACGCTTTCTCAATCGCTCCACAACGCGCTAAACGGGGTCAGGTAACCCAAGTGTACTGGGTAGGGGTAAAAACTGCGTTAAAATCGTTTCTAGAGCGTTTTACGAAATCCGGTTAAAAAATCACCAACCGAATAGGGTTTCCAGAGACAACCCAGCAGCCGGTTTTGGGGTTTGTTGCGGTTTGGGGTAAAATAAATTCTTCGACAGGGAATAAAACCCCGTCAAATTCTTCCTGAGAAGCTCTCTAACGAGAAAAACTGGCCCAGGGTATACGAACGTACCACCTTGACCTAAAAATGCGTTAGAATCGCTCTGAGGAGGTCGAAGGATTTTTGGCAAAAAAAATAAAAAAAAACAGGTGGCCGAAGCCACCCGATAATTTTTTACAGACTGACCTGTTCTTTCTGAGGGTAGTGCAGTTTTACGTCCAACAGGCTGTAGCCCGTGGCGTAGAAAATCTGACTCCCCACTGAAGCCACAAAGCCTTCAGGATCAATCACCTCAACGGAGAAATCCGATTCGAAAAGCCAGGTTTCTTGCTTACCGTCTCGTTCGAACACGGCTGCATAGCGACCGTACTCCGCACCCCGTCGGAAGCGGAAAAGCGTTAACCCTGTTTCACGTTCGTAACCGGAAATCACACCCTCTTCCTCGAAAATCTCGGCACGGTTACAGCGGGTGACGGTCAACAACGCCGGTCGTTGGGTTGGAATGGTTTTGAACGGGGAAGGCCCTTCGTATGTCGTTGAGACCCAGTCTCCCATGTTGTCCAGCGCTAACGCTCGGTAAGCGATAGGGGACTTGTAATTACACAGCCGATTCCCTTCCGTGTACATCGTGTATTCGATACGTAACGTCGTACCGACGATGTCTTCCAGGGAAAGTTTGTAGTGTTCTAACTGTGCCTGAATACGTCGTGAGAGTATCGTGCACAGGAAGGTATGCCCTTCGGAAGAACGACAAACGATTCCGTAATCCGTTACGGCCAAAAGCGTCGCATCGGTTTTACGGACAGGTTCTAATCGGAATGTGTGTTCACCCGTTTCGATGATAAACTGGGAAACGGCTTGGTTACGGGATTTGACTTTAATCATGTCAAACACGTCACCGGCTTTTACGATTAACGGCTCAACAACGTTCACCTGGAACGGTAAGGGTTTCGTGGGATACTGGCCTAGTGTGGTAATCGTTACCGAACTGAGTTCGGGGTCTGATGCGTCAGGGTCACTAGACAGCCAGTACGTTAACCACTTAGACAGTGTTTGTGGGATAACACGGGTGGTGTAAAATAACACCTCGCCTTGTAACCCTGCTTCCGCCAGCTCTCGTGCTAAGAACGAGTTGACGGCATCGTAGGTGCCGTTACGCAGGATGTCCATCCCACCGACTCTGACCAGGTCACAAATTACGCCGTGAGGAAGCACCCACATCTTGACTTGCTGTTCGCGGTCGATGGTACCTTCACGCAACATCTTGTGCCAAGCGGGTTTGCGCAGATAATTTCTCATGGTAAAAACTCCTTTAGGTAATAAGACTCTCACTAGGATAATATCTATCCGTAATAATTTCGAGGTTCACTGATGGCTGAACTGGTTTATGATTTTACCTCCGGTTGTTATCAAACCACCGGAACCCGCGTTGCTCAGGAATCGCTCGGTCACGACCCGTACTTCGACGACGCGGAAACCTCACCGGGGTTGTACTACGACTACGGTTTTGGTGGCTACGTACCGATGGGATTCTCCGTCGCTCACGAAGCCCGTCACGATGACCGTTTACGTAAAGCGTTTGACAGCGTGTTTAATAAACTCGTGATTGACCGCAAACTGGCGTCTAAGCTACGTCACTACGTAAGCGGAATACTTTCTCGTGAAGGCAACGTGGAGTGGTTAGGCTCGAACCTCCTCGGTGTCCACAGCATTCGTTTTTTCGATTCTGACCGTAACCGTCTGTTCGATGAGGTGATTAACATCGACGAAGACTATCTGTCAGAGCTGATTAAAGAGTCGCATTCCATCAATACCGATTGGCAGGTCGCGGGTGACACGTATAACCTGACCATCGTGTATTTACTGCACCTGATGATTCCGAAGTTCGGTGACAAAGAGATTCTCGCTGCGGCCATCGACCTGGTGACGATTCTTCAGTTCAAATTTTACTCCAGTATTTACTACCACTTCTTCCCGAAACCGGTAGACTTACCTGCCGCTGAAGCCGCGTACTCGATGCTGTCGATGAAATTCGATATTCGTCGTTTAGGGAACTGGGGGCTGCACATGGCAGAACGTGCAACGTATTTCTGCTCCCCGGAATACCCTAACTACGATGCGGTAAAACGGTTTGATGCACCGGATATGGTGTTGCGTTATATCACTGACCTGAACACCCGTACGAAACAAACCGTGAAAGACTACTACGCAGTGCTCGACCGTGTACGTCGTGAGAATGCTCGTGTAGTCAGCCAGTCAGCGCGTGTGGAGTTAGACGGTCAGTCGGTGATTCGTGACAAAGTTGGTGCGTTGGAAATCGCAAAACAGAACCTGTTTGATGCGTCTTACGATATCAACAATTTGTACAAAGAAGAGTTGGCGCGTGTGGTGCTGGAGATGGTACCGAAAGCGTCACCTGCGGCACTGAAAACGTTGCTGACGTATATCGCAGGACTCCCTATCGGGAAGAAACGCGATGAGGTTAACAGCATCATGGAAGACACGTTGTCTCACGCTTTTGACGAAATCGTTACCAACCGAATTAACTTCAACGATGCGGTCACGGTATTACAGCGTATGCGTGCGTTGTACCAGGCGTCGAAATCGCCTAACCCGTATGTGTTGTCGTTGCGTTCTCGTATTGAGAAACTGGCCGCGAAAGAGACCCACATTCGACACGAATCGGCGTTAGCTGCACTGCGTAATGCGCTGCTGCTTTACTTCCTGATTCGTTCGTTACAGAAATAAAAAAAGAGTTAGCCTGAGACCACGGTGGGTCTCAGGCTAGTTTATTTTAAAGGGTTTCAATGGGCCCCGGATACTGCTAATAAGTGGATAGTGTACACCAAGTTTAGAGCGTAGGTCGTTGATGTCCCTGCCACCATTAATCCGAATACTGCTACCGCCTGCGCATACCGCGTCGTACGACGACACACACCGTGCGATGCACCGTATCGTTGTATCGATTGGTAACTGTGTCTAATCATCTTGTACGTCGCGATCCACGAAAAGAACACGAGCAAATAGTAAATTGGAGCCATCACTTCATCCTCTGGCGTTGGAGAAGCTCTCTCAAGCTTTCCATTGACGCCACGTTTTGTGTATCAGTGTTAAGTTGAGAGATGAGGGCCTGAAGTCGGTTACGAGCGGCCATTGCTTGAACCGGGTCGAGTAACCCGTGGGTCGTTCTCACTAACTGCTCAATTTCCCCCATCAGTTTTTGCTGTCGCGCTTCCTCCTCGAACTGTAACTCTTCGTCCACCCCTTCCCGGTTTTCTGCCAAGTTACGATTACGCATCATCAATCGGCTGTTGTTGATCTCGTAATGTCCTAAGTTATTCCCAAGTAGCAATAGCCACATCGCAAGTAACCAAGAAATCACAAGGTCATCGT
Source organism: Baylisascaris schroederi (assembly GCA_006503575.1). Taxonomy (NCBI): domain Eukaryota; kingdom Metazoa; phylum Nematoda; class Chromadorea; order Rhabditida; family Ascarididae; genus Baylisascaris; species Baylisascaris schroederi. The sequence goes on along the minus strand of QEWY01000964.1, from coordinate 67,524 downwards.
GACCGGATGCTTTGTGGTCGATACGACCATTTTTCTCCACGAGGTTAAGAATTTGGTCGATGAGTTCTCCACAACGGAGTTTATCGGCAGACAAGCGCAACGCGGTGGTGAATACCTCACCGTACAGTTTACGACGTTTCTCCTGGTCAGTTGAGAACCCGATGTATTTGCGGAATTTATTCCAGAATTTCTCTGCGCTCCCCACTGGGCCACGGTGATACTCTTTGTAGAGATCGTCCGTACGCGAGTAGTCCTGGGTGATTCGCACAAACAAACGACGGTGTAAATCGGGCACCCGTGATTGCAATTGCAGGATAACCGCATCTGCAACAGATGAGCCCGTTGAGCGTCGTTCCAGAATCAGTACCGTGTTCGGATATCGCACCATAAAATCCGCCAAATGGATCGCGAACGAAATAACGTTGGATTCGTTAACGGTAAGTTTACCGGCGTACTCGGCCGTGACTGAGTTGACGATGGACATAGCGATCGCATCTCGACCTACGGCTTCGGAGGTATCCAAACCGATGACATGACGATCTTTGAGTTTCATCATCATCTCTTCTTCGGTGTAGTACCAGTCGGTAACGTAGTTTTGTGGTGAAATATCTTTGAACACTGCACGCATTCGTGAAGCATTCATACGATCTGCATCTTCCGCTGAGAACGGCTTGTTCAGGCCACCGGTCGTCCATTCGCCACCGAAGTCACGACGGATCTGGTCAGGGGTACCTTTGGCGTTCGCAATCATTGCCGCTAACTGTTCATCGGTGGTCCCGAGTTGACGGTGGTTGTACTTCACGTAGAACATGATACGTGGGACTTCTGCCGTGGAGTTAGAACGGATGATGTCAATGAGCTGTTTACGGGTTGGAATGTCGATATAGCGCTCATCCCACATAATCCCTGACGTCATCAGCTCGTACATGTACTTGCCTTCTTCCGTCGCTAAGTCACCAGGGGTTGTTGCGAATACGTTACCGTAAGGAACACCTTCCGCTTCGTTAATACGACGTGCCGCTGTACCGGATGCCAGTGCTGCCGGTAGAATGTGGTGTACGTTTTTGGTAAAGGGGCCTTCGTCCGAGAACAGACGACCGGCGGTAAGTCCACGACCGATACCGTTAGCAGATTCTGGGTCGTTTTGACCGATACCCGTAATCAGTTTGTTACCCTGGGCTAAACACGCAAAGGTTTCTCGGTTATCTGGGTCATCAGGGTGGTGTGGCCAGAGGTAACTCGGTAAACCGTTACGAAGTTGTTTGAGTTTGTTGATAGTTTCTTCACGTAGTGCCGGGCCTTTTGTGATAAGAATGGTTCGGGAGTTTTCTAAGAAACGAATCAACCACAGCAGTAAGCCACTCATCCCGACGGTTTTACCGTGCTGACGTAAGAACTCGACAGCAACGTCGATGTTGTTAAAGAAAATCCAGTACATCGAGAAGTTACCACGGTCGATACGGAACGGGGAACCGTACTTCATACCGTCCGCAGGTACCCTGACACATTCCCTAAACCAGTACCACGGGTTCTCAGCACATTCGATGGCGATGTATGCCTTCATCTGTTCTGAAAGGTTTTCATCGAACGGGTCTACGCCCTGCAACAGTGGGTTATGCAACGCCAGGTGAATGTACCAGTGTTTTACACCCAGTTTTTTCAGTAAGTTAGCAAACTTGATAAAGGATTTGTTTGTTGTTTTATCGTCAACAATAGCGCCTGGATAATAACGCCAGTCCGATTCACGTAGTATCATACAGACTCCTAACCTCCTACCCTTGCGGGTAGGAGGTCTTTTATTTTTTATTCGATGTGGTGCGCAAGCATCGGTGACGCTGCAAGGTTAAGCGTATCGGTTGGAGTACGACGAATCCAACGGATCACCAACGGTGCGTCTAACGGGACGCGGTAATCGATAACTTTCTTATCTAACCACTCGTCCACGCTGTAGGTGTAAACTTTACCCCCAACGTGAATTTCGAAATGGGTAGGTTCAGGCGGTTCCGATTCGTTACGGCGATCGTACAACGGATAAATCGGTTCGTACAGCAGTTTAAGCCATTCTGCTTTCGAGCTGACTTTGTTGCTGACGTCGATTTCCGAGTAGTTAACGTTGGAGTATTTGAACTCCGCCCATACGTTTTCACCGTATTTCTCACCGTCAGGCAGATACTCCAGAATGAAGTTGGTGTTCAGTTCGTTACCCGGATTTACCAGCGTAATCGCAAACGACTGCGACTGGATAAACGCACGGAACTTGCTGTCTACCTTGCTGATGTCGACCTGAACGTTTAGACGCTGTTTTACACCCATCAGTAGCGGGTCAAACGTGGTGCCTGTTGTGTAGTTGACGTGCGCTGTTGCATCGTAAACTTTACCACGCGTCAGGTTATACAGCAGGAAGTCCAGACGATAACCACGGGTAGCATCCAACCATCTCGGTACCACAAACAGTTTCATGGAGTAAGCCCCATCAACCTGTTCGGTGACAGCGGTGTAGTTCTTCACGATGGTGTCACCAACGATATCCGTACCACCGTAAGTTTCCCCTTTCGAGAGCTTGTAACTCAGTACGCAAGGGAGACTGTTACCGGCGTTAGACGCAATGTAGAAGGTATCGTGAGAACCGGCGTTACGTAAGCCGTTGAATTTCACGCGCGCCTGGTCTATCGGTAAACGTTTGGTACCGTCACTGTAAATCACATCACACCACAACGGAATAGAGTCGATCGGCATGTTGATAGGCAGCGTCAGTGTCGTACCGTCGTTGTCGACCAAGAACGGAGAAACCAGCCTAATACCCAATACCGTACGGACCGGTGTTTCCTGGGCCATCACCAGGTTGGTTTTGATGATGTGGGCATGACCGATTTGTACCACGTTACCTACGTCTGAGTACACGGCAAACATACACGCTTCACCGTTTTCAACGTCGGCTAAGCACGCACCAGGTAGCGTTTGTTTAACAACACGTTCAGCACCCTCTACCGAGATGGTCTGTACGGGCAGATACGTGTATTTCAGTTTACCGTCTTTGTAATACCCTGACAGGATTTCTGCGTGGTCGTCTACGGTACTGCCACGAAAGACGCGTACACCGTCCACGTCAGGCCCTTCAAACGTCAGCGCGTTATCCAAGACCATCGTTGCAGGCAGTTTTGAACTGTCCACGTAGACACGGTATTTGTCGCTTCGTAACGGGTAGTGACCGTTCAGACGTCCGTCCTGGTTGGCAACACCCACCCCACCCCACGGTTCAGTTTCCCACGAGGGTTTCGCGTAGTTAACGCTTACGACGATATCAAAACCAGAGGTGATATCGTTAACGATCAGATCTTTCGGGTTCGGTACGTAACCGGTAGGTCGTTCCGCCGCGTAAAGCTCCTCAGGACGCCATACACGGAAACCGCGATCCTTGTTGATAATGTCAGTTGTTAAGGCCATGATTAACCCTTGATTTTCAGATACTGGTTCAGCTGAACTTCACCGTTCAGGTACCGTTCGTTTACGCGGTCTAAGAACGCAAAACCGAGTTCGTTGATTTCCACCGTCTCGTATTTGACATGTGGGTGGAGTTTGACGAACGCTTTATCGTAACCGATATACGCCGGGTCGAAGGGAAGCAGATCTTTGTAACGTTCCATGATCTCATCCAACTGAGTTGTTGAGATACGGTAGTCAGGATCGTCTTCTCGCAGGATTAAAATACCGTTCAGGTAATCCCACATGATTTTGTTCAGCGTCGGCGAATACAGGTGGTATAAGTGCGGTAGCGGTACCGGGTTTTCAGGCGGTGGTGTTGGGAACCAGTGTGTCATGTAATTCACAACCCGCGTGTCCAGGTCTCGGGCAACGTCACGCAGCTCGTAGGTGTCCCCGGTAACCATCGTCCGTAAGGGGATAGTCGGGTCGTCAACCGAATACGGATACCCGTCGTCAACGATATTGACCCCAACGGTGTTGTCCTCACGGAACACCACTTCATCACGCAGCAGTAAAGAACCGCCAGCCACAACACGAATCACTTTGTCATCACGACAATCGAATTGGCTGTTGTTAGACAATAACCCGCTGGAGACAAACCCGTGTTTCGGTATACGCAGCGTACCCGTTACTCCACGGCAACGTACGGCGATGTGGTTGTCTTCGTCGTCACTTACCCAGGACTTACACACCACCACGATTTCAGGCCAAATAACGTGATAGTCGATACCGTGTACCAGCGGGTGGCCGTTTAACCACACTTCAACGGTTTCCATCGGAATCCACAGCGTACGCTGGTTCCCTTCCTGGTTACGCGCCATAATCGGGATGCGAATTTCCCCTTCCCGTACTGCAAAGGTGGTTTCGAAGAACAGATGACGGTCGTCGTAAATCACCGTTGGGTGACGACGTGTTCTGTCTACCGACCAGGTAATCTTGTTCCCGTCCCGTTCGTAGTCCGTCCCTTCCACCGCTTCGATGTACTCGTCACGAGGAATATCGTCAATGACTTTACGTAGCCAGAGGTTAACGTTTTCCCCTTCGTTAATCACGAAGTCGTCAGCGTTATCGACGATTGTTACCGCATCGTCTTTTGCCCCCGCAATCGCTTCGATAATGCGAGCGTTAGCGTTACGTGGCTGGTAAACGTCATAACCCGTGTTTTGATGCGCTTCTAACAGTAAGCCATCACCGTCGTATTCGTATACGGTGGAGTTAACGGCCAGTAACGCAGGGAGCGTTGCACGATAACCGCCTTCGGTTAGAGTCAAGCGTTGTGGTGTGTCAGCCGCGTAGCGCGTAACGGCATTGTAACCGTAAGCGTCGGTACACAAGTCACGATTAATGTTTTCCAGCTTAGCCGCAGCCAAACGGTTAAACGCGGCCTGCTCTAAATTAGCCGCTTGCCACTCCGTTACGTTGGCGTTAGCGCCAATCATCGCGTCGATAATCAGTTCGTCTGTGAGGCGATACAAATCGTGGACGTGGGACGAGTTATACAGCGGTGTAATGTCCAGATAGTCATCACGAATAATGAGACGAATGACCAATTCATCTAGGTCGGTGATAGACTCGTTAAAGACGTTACGGTATTTCGCAATACGTTCAGTCGGGATAGCTAAGTCGTTCCACGTTAGCTGACGCATCGCCTGGTGACGATGACGGTGGTAGTAACGACCGCGACCTTTCCAGAACAGCTGAATTTCGGCGTCGTTGTTGAAAATCCAAATCCCGTCTTTTTTCGGAATGTGGAGTAAATACTTACGCTTGCTGTCGAGCGTAGACATAAACGTCGGTAAGTCACCACAACGGAATTCAACGATACGTCGTACACGACCGTCAACGCGAATGTCGATGTCGTCCCAGACTTTAATGTCTTGCGTTTTCGGCGACTCGATTAATTCACCGTTTAACCAGAACTCAACGTAACCTTTATTCTGTTGCTTAAGTAGGTTATACCGATCGACGACTCTTTGAACCTGTTCGCGGTTAGGCGGTGAGTAATACTCAACGGTGGTTGGGTTAATGTACGGCGCGTTTTCACCCCCACTGTAACCCGGATAAATTCGCAGGTAACAGGTGTCTTCTTCTAACCAGCTATAGCGATCGGATTGTGGGATAGCCATGTAAACCATCCCAGAGCTGGTGCGGTAAAAGTAAACGTATTCAGAGGGGATCGTAACCCCGTTTTCGTTGTAGACCAGCATCCAGGTACTGAAGCCGTTCACACACGTTGAAAGTTTCTTCCAACGGTTTAGGGGAATGGCTAAGTTCCCCCAGTTTACGTGAAGTTTATCAATAACGAATGCGTGCCACCAGGTATTTTCTTTCGGTAGCGCTACCGGTGTCCGACCGTGTTTGAAAAAGCCGATCGCCCCGGTCTTGGGTGAAAGACGGAAGGGTGCAATGTTCAACACCCCGTCGAGATATGGACGCTGCCACGCTTTTTGGATGGCGTGGGCGACCAGCCAGTTCTCCATAGTGGACCTCTTACTGGATATTTAAGGGTTTGGTATTCTGGTTCAGTAATGTATCGTAAGCGATAGTAAACGCATCTTTACGTTTTGCTACGTCACATTTCTTAATCAGCCCACCCAAACGTGAACGGTTGAACACCGAGTTTTCTAAACAGGTGCGAACAATCACAAACAGTGACGGCGGATATTCGATGGCGCTGGTCACCAACTGACGGTCGTAGCTGATATAACTACCCAAGCTGGTCGCCAGCATTGACTGAAGGCTAACCACGCTCAGTTCGTTAAGACGCGGGATACCTGCTGCTTTAACCATCTCAACGAATTCGCCGATATTACGCGGGAACAGAAACTCGGTATTGCCGGTGACGGTTTCGAAGAACTGGGGCGAGAGTCGCAGTTCACGTTCCAACTGCTGCTGCATACGCAGCATTTTTACTTCATCTTCGAAGTTGTTATAGAACTGTCCTACGGAAAACAGCGCTGCGAGTGCCTTGACTTGACCGCTTTGATATGGAGCAAGTGCATAGGTGTGTTCAATCGCATCGCTAATCCACCTGCTGAAGATCTCATGGTGATAAGACATTCGGGCCATCAACGCACCGAGCTTATCATTGTTCCGTTTCCACACTAATTCCCAACGTGCTTCGTCCAGACGTAATTGGTGCTCAATGGGGTTACGAATTTTTAACTCGCCGTTTTTATCGAGCGTTGTAAAAGTTCGTGCGTCAACGTACACGTCATCACCAATGACGATAGGTAACGGGAACGGTTTTACATCGGCTGTTTCGATAACGTAATGGACTTCTTCAGACTGAGCAACAGTTTGATTAACCTTACGAGCCAATTCCAAGTCCGCGTGTAAGCGGGTAAGGTCTATGGTATTAAAGGGAGTGCCGTTGTAAGCGTTTTTGAGTGCCATGAGTATGATACCTTAGTATGACCCTTTTTCAAGGTCTTAAAGACTGAATATGGAGACGTTCCATGAGTTTTATTCCACGAAACGGCGCGCCGTTGAATAACAAGCAGGGGTGGCAGGACAATTCTGTCCCTGAGCTTGTTCGGACCCCCACGGGTGATCCGATTCATAAGCCGCTGATCTTCACCTTTGCTTCACGCGGGGTAGACGACGAGGCGTTCCCGTTATCCGGGGATAATGCATTGTCTCTGCTTGGTCGCGATCTGTTCGACCTGCGTGGCGATTACGCGACGTTTAACACACCTTTCCAGGCGATGTTCAACGCTAACGGTAACGATTGCATGTATCAGCGCCTGGTACCGGATGATGCGAAAACCGCAGCTATCCGTCTGGTTGCTGACGTACTGGAAACGAAAGTTCCCGCTTATGAGCGTGAGAACGGCGTGATTCAGTACGACGTAAGCGGTAAGCCGAAAGTCAAAGAACAGGTAGACGGTCTGAAAATCGTCTTCCGTCTGTCCGTCATCGATGATGTCAGCAACGTAAAAGCGGGCACCGTCACCGAAGGTACGATGACTGATACCGAGACTCAGGCGAAATCAAAACTCTATCCGATTTTTGATATCAAAGGCCCGTACGCGGGTGCTGATGTCAACGGATTTGGTTTCAAACTGGTTCCGCTGAACGAAAAATCCAGCCCGTCTATTGCGTCTGCTTATCAGACGAATGTAGGCGGACGTATGTACGCACTGCAATGGTTCGAGACCTTAGCAGGGGTAACATCACCGGTGATTTGGAAGACCCTCAAAGGTCTTAGCAGCATCAATGTTAGCTTCAAGCCCGATGCATACTATCAGCCGATGAGCACCCAGCTGGACTTCGAAGTCGTCGTTCCAGATGCGTATCGTCAGACGATGCCGGATATCGGTGGTCTGCCGGATTACGGTCCGTTCGAAGAGTTTTACATCTACCGTGAAAACCTGGAAACGGTGCTGAAACTGGCCCAATCTAAGATTCAAAACGCAAAACCGGCAATTACCGATCCGTATATGGTCGATATTTTCGGTGGCGTTGACTTAACCGGTCAGCTCTACGACGGTTTACAAGTTAACCCGTCTGAAGAAGTAGGTAAAATTGTTTTCTCTGCTTCGAATATCCACTACCTGCAAGGCGGTAGTAACGGGACCATGAATAACGATGTTTACGACGAACTGGTTCGCCGTGAAATGTCTCTGTTCCCGGACGGTGGTAAAGTCCGCTACGATAACGAACTGAAATATTCTCTGGGTTGCTTCTGGGACTCCGGCTTCAGCATGGATACCAAGAAAGCCCTGACGAACTTCATCGGTCGTTCTCGTAACACGTTCCTGACCCTGTGCACCCACGTTTACAACCAAGATCGTAACGATCTGCAAACGGAAGAGAACGTGAAGACAGCGCTGATCGAAATGATCACGTCTGTACCTGAAACGTCTTATTACGGTACCCCAGCGTGCCGTGGGATGATTTGTGGTCAGGACGCCTATATCCGTAACTCCTCTTACAAGAAACCGGTTCCGATGTGTTACAGCATCGCGAACTTCTTCTCGAAGTATCTGGGTTCCGGTGAAGGTCGCGCTAAACCTGCTTATCGCTTCAGCCGTGGTGAAGAGACGATTATCGAAGATCTGTACGATCTGAGTATGCCGTGGAAAGGTAACGAGATTTACGCATCCGACTGGGATGTGTCTCTGGTTACTGCACGTTCCCGCGACTACTATCGTTTGTTCATCCCAGCACTTCAGTCCATCTATAGCGAAGAACGTTCAGTGCTGAATAACGCACTGTTTAACTTCATCATGACCTACGTTTATCGTGTCAGTGATCAAGTTTGGGCAGATATGTCCGGTGAGAGCCGTATGACGGACGACGAACGCGCGAAAATGATTGAGAACAAAATCACCGAGCGTTTGGAAGGTCGCCTGGATAGTATTGCCAACATTACTCCGAGTGCGTACATGACAGCGGATGACAAAGCTAACGGCTATTCCATCACGCTGGACATTAAAGCTGAAGGCGGTGTACTGTTGACGCAGTTCAACACGACGATCAAAGTTTATCGTCGCGACAGTACGGAGAGCTAATAGATGTCCATCAAAGAACGCATGATTTTACCTGACCAGGGCTTGCATGTTGACGGTGGTCAGTACGACATGGTCAACCCGTTCAGCTCGGGTCAAAACGGTCCGGTCGGGCAGGTTGGTAAGTTTGTTACCAACGCCCACCGTCTGCGTCGTAACGTAATCGCCCGTGTGATGGAATTCCCTCGCTGGGTTGATTACATGCCGAACCCACAATTGTGGCGTCAGGCAATCAAATCGTTTATCGAGGTTCACACCACGATTACCGGTTTGGATAAATCCCTGAGTGCTGAGTATGTGCAGACCCAACAGGGTCGTAACAACCGCGTCCAGTATGAAGCTGGTCTGGTAACGGAAGCTCTGTCTTCTGTTACACACACTACCCCGGATAAACTGGGTAAAGTGTATCAGAACATGCTTTGGGCGTGGCTGGTATACGGTGTTTGTGACCCGCACACAGGCCACCCTGGTCTGGCGGCGATCAACCCGAACGTTCCTGACCACCTGCCGGATATGTACAGCATGACTGTGCTGTACTTCGAACCGGATGCGTATCAGCGTAAACCGCAGAACGCATGGTGGCTGACCAACATGGCTCCTGAGTCTAACGGTCAGGATATCGGTGAACGTGACCCGAACACCGGTCCGCAAACTAACGAACTGTCCATCACCTTTACCTCCCAGCAATGGACAGGTTGGGGTCCGATGCAGGCAGCGCAGAAGGAACTGGAACGTATGAAACTGTACGGTCTGCGTCCTTACGAGCGCAAACTGTGGCTCACTCCGTCTCAACAGACCGACGGTATCAACCCAGACGTCGATGCTACGGCTGGCGGTTATCGTTCTGTGTCCGACGAGCAGATGGCCAAACAGCTTCGTTAAGCAAAAAAATAAGTTTACCTACCTCCGTAAAGGAGGTAGGTACTTTTTTATTTTTCTTCCGTTCCCAGGACTTTCGATGCGGAAGCACGGATGATTAAGTTTTTCATCTGCATCAGCAACAGGAAGGTTGAAATTAAATCGTAAGTAGTTGGTGGGGTGTTGGTGATATCGTCAGGATACGCGAGTTTCCATAGCGTTAATTCGTTGGAACCCTCACCTTTTTCGTTACGTACGATTTCGTTGTCGTGTAACGAAACCAGTTCACGTTCAAGAGAATCAATAACGTCTTTACCGAATTCGATTAACAGTAACTGTTTGAAACGAATAACAAAACCAGCGATAACGTTACCTGAGGATGTTGATCTGATTTCAGTCAGGAAACGTTGGTATCCGTTGATGGTGTGGGGGATGGTTTCAGCAGGCCAGCCTGCAATGTGTGGGAAAGCATCTTCCAACACAGATTTCATTGACAGCGTAAAAACTTCACCGATTTGGTTTAGGCGATTAATAACCTCAGTACGCGTCATGACGTTAGGTAACGGTTTTACATCGTCGACAATCTGATGTCCTGGCGTAACAGGCCCACCAAAAAGGTTAGGATTTGACATTTTATATCTCCTGAGATCAAAAAAAATAAGGCGGTCATAAAACCGCCTTAACTTTTATTTTCTCCGTCGATGTGACAGATACACCAAACCGTCAATCGGTTTAGGTAACCCTAACGTTCTGGAGAGCGGATTCTGCCAGGCCGTAGGGTTAATTGGTGTAGGAGGGATATAGGTACGTTTTACCTTCCCTCCGAGTATCGCAACCTTATTCGTCGTCTTCGTCATCGGAAGCCATCATGTCCGCAGCGAATTGCTTACGAAGTTTGCCTTCCAGTGCTTTAGACTTCGGCACACCGTAGCCGAAACCGATGGATGCAGCCCATTCTTTCTGGCTGATGGTGTCCCCGGTCGGGCGAGAGAACACCGTGGAGAACGATGCGTTACCGATTTCGGTGGTGATGTTCATCGCGGCCAGCTCAGCATCGGCTTTCGCTTTTTCCACAATCAGACCAGAAGCAACTTTCCCGTACACTTCCAGGAAGTTAGCATCGTGTTGACGAACCGCGTCGGCGTCTTTCAGCGTTAAGCGATAGTCAGTATCGTTAACTTTGATAACCGGCAGCGTTTCTTCATAAATTTTTACCATCGGGTCAGCGTTGACCACCAGGTCGTCGTTCATGGTCATTGCCGGAGTTTCCAGTGCATCGATCATTGCAGCCAGGTCTTTGATAGAAGTTACTTTAGCCATTGGTTTTATTCCTTCAGGTTATTACTGGTTTTGGATACGACTTTCTAAGTCGTTGGTGATTTCAGAAGTAAAGTGCTCGAGGCCGAGCATCTCTACGTACTCTTGACGTTCCAGAATCTCTTTTGCGAAGAGTTTCTCGTACCACTCTGGAACGCGAGATTTGCCATTGCGACCGAACTTTTCTTGTACGTGACGAATCGCATGGAATTTCGAATCGATAACGGATTTTCCATGGTCGCGTGCGTATAAGTAAGAGCGGTGCATGTAATTTTTCACTTCATCGATAGAAGGGATACCACGATCCGCAGCCGCGACAATTTCGGATACGATAGAGTTGTACCCGCCTTTGTGTGAACTGCGATGTTCTAGTACCGCGTAAGCTATCTCGGTAACGTCATCACAGGTAAGCTTAAAGCGACGTTTTAGAATCGGCGCAGAATCCAGAACGTAGTTGAAGGCTTTGATGTGATGGGAAGCACGATCGGCTTTAGTTGAGAAGATGTCATGTGCTGCCACAGCGACCAGGATATTTTTAAGGTGCTTAGACTCACCCAGCAGATAAGCAATACGGATGGCATTAGACTTCACTGACTGGATGTGGTCGATACGGTGGGCGCTGTCTGTGTAGCGATAGAAATCGCGGAATTGCGCAATGACCTGTTCCCAGAATTTGTTAATTTCGATAGCTTCCATTTATAAAACCTTACATGTCGATTAGGAGAATGTGAACTGACAGCGGATTAACATTAGACGTAAGTCGTGCCAACTGTCAGGTTGTTGAATGATATTCCGATAGAGCAGATGGTCAGAATTCACAGCTCGGGCAAGTTCTTGTACCATATCTGCTAACGTCGGTGCCTTTAACCGATGCGCATTACGCCACGTAGGAGACATCATACGGACATAAAACGCGTCAGCTGGTTCTAGGGTATTACTTTCCTCTTTAAGCGTCTCTAAACGCGTCTCCTCACGTTTTACGTGATTGCTCAACGCTTGAGGGTCTTTGACGAAAGTATAGAATCTGTCGTCACGTCGTAGGCTGCACAACAACCACAATGTGAACGGGTCACGACAGACCTCGATAAGTTCTTTTGACCATTCCATCTTAGCTACCTACGCTAGAAAGCATCCAATTGTTTCTGATGGCGTTAATTTGTTTAACGGATTCCCGAATACCTTCAAATAGTTCGATGCGTTCCGATGTGGAAAGGCATTGTTTAAGATCTTTATCGAGAGAGAACAGCATCGCCAGTTTTGCAAGCGAAACACTCAAGATATCAGACAATTCATTGTTTCTACGCCATTCGGGATTACGGAAGATAGTCACCAGACGTCCGATGCTTTCGCAAGGACATTCTTTGTTCAGTAGATTGTCACGTTGCTCGCACAGATAAGCCTCATCTGTAATTAATCGTTCCAAGTCATCTGGGCGCATGATAGCACGAGTAGAAATCATTAATACAACAAACGGGTCTTTGAATAATTCGTTTTTCATCTTTAATACTCCTTTAGGTTAACAAGTCGAATAGCGTGTAATTCTACAACGCTCACCTAAGTAAAATATATCTGAGATATTTTTCAATAGGGCTAAAAATAAGTAGGGTAGTCTATCCGATGGATAGACTACCCGAGAGGTTTTACTGCACGCACAAAATTTGACCTGAGTATTCTAAGGGACTTTCTGCAAACGTCCTGATTTGTCGGCAAATTGCATCGACCTCAGGTTCGTTCGTCCGCGTATAAATTGCGGTCCCGCCCTTTAACACCCACTCACGGCAATTACGACCATAATCGTCCACCAACAATCTTCCCTTCTCCGCGTAGGTCGCTTTCTCCGCAGAGGAAGTTGTCACGATGACTTTATGGCCAGGAATACCGAAGTGTTTTTCGAAGAATAATTTTTTGCTTTCTACAACACGGTCGTGGTCGAAATGATCTTCTGAACCTGACGTTAAAATCGCCCAACATTCTCCCAGACTTTCTACTGTTTCGAGGATTTTAACGGCCTCGGGTATCGGGTCTAGTTTATAAAAAAGATCCGGGTCTTTTAAATAGATTTCCCGCATCAAAGCACGACGATGCAACTCTGGCATTCCGTGAAATTCTTCTATAGTCATTCCTTTAAGGTGGTGTTCCAAAACGTAACCACGCCAGTTTGCGAAAACGCCGTCACTGTCTAAATTAAACATATTTGGTTATCCTTTGTAATTTTCCTCCGACACAGTAAACGGTAGAAATTGTAAAAAATTAAGACTGCTTAATCGAAAGAATGAACCGACAAGGTTCAGTTAACAAGAGATACGTACGCGTAAAGTCGATTTCGGCTCCGGCTTTACGGACGTCGCAATAAAACTTTGCGATATCTTGTTGTGAAATACCTGCGACAATGTTGTTGACTTTACGTTTGGTGTCGAAACGTTCAGCGAGTATTTCGGAAAGCACCTCCTTTCCTGCACGTCCTTGGACGGCAAAGATCGTCAGCGCTTTCAATTCCTCAGGCGTTAAAGTTTGCAAAGTCGGAGGTATGGCAATGTTAACCACTTTCATGCTTCCCTCACAATCGACAAATTCGGGTTGCAGACCATGAACTGGGCGATTATGGAGTTACAGTGTATTCGTTTAACGCAGCGTCAAAAATACCACGCGAGATTTCTGTCGCATCACTAACAACAATCAGCGGTTCCCGTTCAGAGATAGTCACCGTGATTTCGTAAAACTTACCTGCCTTTAACAGCTGGTTATTGTTTAAACGAACGTCTTCGTGTAATGCAACAGCGAGTGTGTGTTTATATCCGTTATCTGCTAATCGAACTAGACGCAACTCACCGATAACGGTGGGTTTGATTTCCCAGTTCGATAAACGATGTGGAACAATCCAAACCTCGTTCGCACGGAAAGGTTCACTTGAGAGTTCTACCGATGGCTGAACAACGTCACGCTCATCAAAGGCATGAAGATAGTAACGGTGTCTCAGGTCCTCATAAGGACTCGGTACGAAGTAACGTCGAACGCCGCGCAAACATTTTTCTAAATCGACAGAACAACAAATACGGGGAACCGTTTTGTCTTCGTCGCTGTAAACGCTATGAGGAATCCTGGGCGTAAAGACCGGGATTTTTTTATCGCTGATGTGGAGTGGAGCGGTATCCAGTTTTTTCAACGAAACTTTTTTCGCGGTACGTGGCAACTGTTGCTCCAACCACTTTACCAGCGAAGGTTCGACATTATCAGCCATTTACCACTTCCCGTTCCCTAAGCCCATAACACGCAGGTTAGTGCGTTTGTTGGCAATTGCCAGATACTCCTGAGCCAAAGCACGGACTTCACCGCGACGGGATTCCGTTGCGATAGTTGAAGTGGTGTTTGGATTACGCAGGATGTCTTCCAGCGCCTGAAGCGACACACGGCGGTCCAGCAGGACACGGGTAGATTCCTGAGCCACTTTGCTACCACGCTGAATCGCGGAGTATTTGTTGCAAATCTGAAGCCCATCTTCGATAACCCAGTCGAAGGTGACCAGACGATCCAGACGACGCGTTTTCACCCCACCAACATACCCTTCACGTACGATAGCACGCAGAGAGAAGCAAACGTTTTGATGTGGATTCTCTAACGCTTCTGCCAGATACGGACCACGTTCACGGTTCGGTTTAATCCAGCCCCAGATTTCCATTACCGGCAAACCGTTACAGGTCTGGTCGGTCGGAATAACTTCAACTTCACGAATGTGCATACAGACGTTTTTCGTCTCAATCCATTCGTTACGGTCAATCCACTGCGCTTCGGTCATTCCCGGTTCTGGTGCAGGGTGGTCTTCTTCCCCGAACAGGTTACCGGCTTTTACTTTACGCATGAAAATGTTAGAGCGTTCGAATACGTGCTTAGACTCGTTATAGGCGTAGAAAATCCCTTCCGAGTTAAAAATATTCAGAGCACCCAATAATACGCGGTAATAACCATCCGCGTCTTTCTCCAGAGTAGCTGGAGCATTAACACCGGCTAACGCTACGCAATTGTAACGTAGGGTCAAGTTGTCCATTGTTTTCCCCGAGTGAAAGTAAAAAGGTAAATTACCTCATAAACAAATCTTCGAGCGGTTCGGCACGTACCGGGTCAACCTGTAGCGCAGAACGAATACCACGTTTCAGTTCTACGTCAGCAAGCTTCGCCAGTCTCGACGTTTTGTTAAGAGACCCACTACGTAGCGGGATGAATTGGACAGGGTTGTTTAAGTCACTGTCTTTTTTCAAGGTATAACGGAAAAACGTTTTTGGATCACCCACTTTACGCTGCGTGTGTGCAGCATAAACGTCAGCGGTAATCTGGTCGGCAAATACAGTAAAACCATTCCATCGCTTTACCTTATCCGGTGCTAATAGTTCAGCATCGTCGTAAGCGGTAAACCAGAAAGGACGGTTACCAAAGTCGTAAATATACGACGCAATGTTGTATATCGGTGCGGACAACACCTGTAAATTGCGGTTGGGGAAAACCACTGTGCCGGGGTCAAAACGAAATTCGTAATAAGGGACGCCAAAGACGTCAATCTCTTCAAACGCCGTTGGGGTAATCTCAATCAGTGTAGTGACACTGGAAACCCCGTAAGTTTTACGGTCCGTTGAGATAGCAAAAATACCTACAATCGTTACCGTAGAAGAAATAACCGCCAACTCTTTCGCCACAAACCCAACGGGGATGTAAATGTAACATCCCCCTTTGGTAGTGGTGACCGTGCCGTTATTTACCAAGTCCGCATGAATCTTAGTGGGATCACGACGGGCTGTTTCAATCGCACTCACGATCACCTCCTATTGCATTAGAGTTTGTCAACAAACACAGAACCTGAAATCCAGTCCAGAACGTAGTCAATCATCCAACTGGTTGCTGCTTGTGACGGGTCTTGGTTATCCACCATCGCCTGGTGAATAGTGCGCATCAGTGGGCCAATTTCCCATACGCGGAACACGTCATTACACGCGGTTTGGATAATAAAGAGCGTGATGTCATCGTCAGCGCTGCTAAAGAAGGCGTCGCAACTTGCCATGACCCAACGCTTCACATCTTCACGCGTACGCTGGTCTTCTCCGTTATCGAAGTAACCCTGGTCGAGCTGGTCGATAGCCAGAGAGAATGCCGTTTTCAGTGACTGACGGTTACGTGTTACCCAGTCCTGCTCGTTTTTCTTCTGCGTGATAATCGCACGACGGTTATAAGCGTCGACGTACGCATTCTGGTTTTCCAGCAGCGCAGGAACACGGGCAGAAACGTTATAGTCACCTTCGTCCATCAGATAGATAGCACCCAGCAGACCTTCAACGATACCACCTTTAGACAGATAGTCATCCATCGTTTCCTGACAGATGTACACGTCTTTCTTATCGGTGTCGTAGCTGTAGATGATGTTACCTGTCGCGACACGGTTTAAGATTTCTTTTTCAAAACCGTAAACCCAACCGATAGAGGTGTAGTAAGCACGACCCATTTCTGCTTTCCACTTCAGCGCGTCAACGCCAGAGTCAGGCCAAGGACGTTCGATGTAGTAGGAAGACAGCAGCAGAACCAGCACACGCTCTTTTAGGATCATTGGTGCGTTGCTTGCAACCGGTACGGTACTGTTACCAGCCAGGATCAGTTTAGCTGCATCGTAGATGCTAATATCCAAATCGTTAAGCAGGCTACGTACTAACTCGTCGTACGCCTTAACACCGGTTTCTGGGATTTCGATGTTGGTTGGAACGTCGAAATTAATCGGGTCGTAAGTCGTCCCGTTACCCATCGGGTTAGCGATTTCCTGAACCAGCGCCTGGACAACCGGAGAATCAACACAGCTGTCGATGCCCACCGGAATCAGGTTCCAGTCTTCTACCAACGGTTTAACTTCGTCGATAACGTTGTTCTGAATAACCAACTGAACGAACGGCTGTACCACGTTACGGGCGAAATCAAGCATCCCGTTGCAGCGTTGAATTGCCATGTTCTTCAGTTCGAACAGCGTAGTTTCATGATCGTCAACACGCAGCGCTTCTGGCTCAATGGCTCCGTCGCGGATAACAGACGCTTCCGACGTTGCCTCGGTCGGACGTTTCAGCTGGGTGATTGCTGGCAATTCTTGGAAGAACTGTTCGTCAGTAATGGTGGTGTCAAAAACACGCGACGGGTCTACCGCACGGTTTAACAGGTCAACCGGAGAGTCGACCTCGGTGCCGAGTTGAATGTTGTGCTGTTTGCACAGCTTCATGGCGTTGGTAACCGCGTTCAGCGAGTATAAACTGATCATTGTTTAGCCTCTTTGTTGGTGGTGATGGCGTCCTGAAGCTTCGTGTACAAACGAGCTCCCACCAGGTCAGCGATATCGCGTTTCAGCAGTTTCTGATCGCCGATACGGTCAGACATTCCAGAATTGCCACGAATCAATCCGTGCACGATTTCGGTCGTCAGTTCAACCGTGTTGCCCAAAGACACGTAGTTAGTACGTTGGATAGGGCTATAGCCTTCCACGCTTTGCTGGGTAATATTTTTCCCAGTCGGAATACCGTGTCGCTGTTTGATTTTATCTAAAATAGACATTCTCTACTCCGGAGTTTATCAGGGTGGGAGCGACCCACCCCTTGAGATTATTTAAGTGTCGCTGGTAACTCAGGCACGGACTCGCCGTCGAGGATACGACCGATAAGAATCCCTGCTTGTTCACCCACAGCATTTGCGGTACCGATTCGTTGGATAGAACCTACGATACGTGCGTCGACAGAATCACGACCGAACAAAATGTCAATGTCGTCGCCATCTTCTGTTTTGTTTTCCCCGTACATCACTTCTTGTACAGTGGTTTTCAGCTGGTTAGCAATAACCATCTTATCCGCTGCGGCCATTTCCACTTCGTGCGTAATAAAGAATCGAACACAAAGCGAGTTAAAGGCTAACGGTACACCCTCTACACGGTAATCCCCATTAACACTCCCTGATACCGGATCGCCACGATTAACAGCCAATGCTGCTTTACGACGAATACGATCGTATTTGCGTACCAGTTCTGCCAGTGAAGGCGTCATGTCTTCGGTTTCACCGTGATACACGACTTCGATTTTATCCACGATACCACGAACCCCAGCACGAGGCGCGTACGAACTTAAACTTTGCAACGTTTGTGCTGCTTCCTTACTAAAGGTACTCATATCCCCCGTAAGGTCGTCAGTAAATGTGCATAGGATTGTGTCGACGTCAACGTGTTCCCCTTCGTTAACGATTTCCAGGAGCATCTGGTTGCTGTTAATCACCACTTCTTTCAGCTTAGTAACCTGCCCAACCATTTTCTTCGCGAACCGTTCAGAAATAGCATTGGAGTCTTCGATTACTTCTTCAGCTTCGATCAAAGCGACGGTAGCCAGCACCCCGTTTTTCCAGGAAACCTGAGTAGGGTCGTAGATATCGGGTTCAAAGTGTTGCT
Source organism: Baylisascaris schroederi (assembly GCA_006503575.1). Taxonomy (NCBI): domain Eukaryota; kingdom Metazoa; phylum Nematoda; class Chromadorea; order Rhabditida; family Ascarididae; genus Baylisascaris; species Baylisascaris schroederi. The sequence continues at coordinate 48,906 of QEWY01000964.1, read as the reverse complement.
CGTTATAGGTGATGACTGCCCCGGCCGGGAGTTTGTCACCGGCTTTCCAGCGAGTCACCAGGGTGTGCGGATAGAAGGTACCTTCGTGGGGGCCGAACCAGCGCCCTAGAGGAAAGGCTTCTTTACTTCCATCTTCGTACGTAATTTCGATATGGTCTTTAGACAGACCGGTGATTTTACCTGCTTTATCAATAACGCGTGCGTGTTTCACCGATGTACGGTGAGCGACAAATTTCTCCTGTTCGGTACGATAAGGGGTAGTGGTAGCGCCGTTACAACTGGTGGCAGAACCTAACTGAATCCCAACGAAGTTTTGACGTTTAGCGTCGTCCATCAGGGTGTCCGGTACGAGGCCGTCAATAAATGACAGGGTATCGCTCGGCTTCAGTTTCTTTTCATCCCGTTTATAGGTGGTGCCGTCAACGGTATCAAAACGTGGGTTGTTAGTGGCGAAAGCAGTAATACCTACGTCACCGTTATCCACCGTGTTACCGGATACAATACCCAGATCACTCGGTTGGAACTCACGCGTGTGATAAACCATTGTTTTACGGTTACGGCCACCCGTACCCCCCATGGTGATAACGTCTTTCTCTTTAATCGACTGGATAGGGTTAGCACCCGGCGCTAACAGAACAGACGGGTCGGAGTTAATTGCGCCCCAAATCATGTCCTGAGTAAGCTCGAACTTACGGTTACTGTTCGGTGCGTTGTTGTAGTTACGCATCGCCCTGACCATCGCAGTGTAGATGTGGTAGGAAATACGTTGGTTCCCTAAGAACATCATCTCATCACCGTTAATCTCCGGTAAAGAGTGGTCGGTTTGTAACAGCTCGTTAGAACGTTCCAACAGTCCGATAAAGGTTTCCGGTTCACCCATTTTCCTGAGGATACGTGCGTGCATGTCATCAACAAACGCGGCCCGCATTTGTTTCAGCTCGTTGATGTAGCGTGGAGTTAGCCCATCTGCATCACGTATTAAGTTCAGGTAAATGTCTTCGCGGTCGACTTCGGACTCGGTATAAGCTACCAGGTGTTTCAGGTACTTATCCAGACCGTGTAGAATCATTCGTTGCTGATCGTTATCACACGTTACCAGGAACTTACTGTCCTGGAGACGAATAATAGAATCGTACGTGCTCTTATCTACACGTTGGCCAACAGGGACGATTTCGTACTGAATGCCGAAATGTTTAAGCATCCCTTGCAGACCTAAATAGAACGAGAAGATGAAGCCCAGTGAGAGCGATTTACCCATCAGTGAAAGCTCGGTCATTTCTCTTGGCGCTTTCTGGTTACTGAAACCAAGCACTTCGGAGATAGTACCCAGCGGTGTGCACTCTTTACCCTTAACGGTATAGAGCATGGATTTGGTATCCATCACCACAATAACTTCACTGCGCGGACGTTTCGCAACCGGCAACATCTCAACGTTGTTTGCGTCAGTAAGCTGTTCGTCATTAAAGAAGTTAACCGCTTCTTTATAATCGAAGTTCCACATATACCCGCCTGCATTAAAGCTGGCGATACGACGTGCAATCTCCGTGTACTGACGAGGAAGTTTCTCAGTAGGATCGAAAACGTTCGCGAGACGTGCGTCGGTGATCTCCGTGTTGGTCGGGTCTACGGCACGCGTGATAATCGCGTTCGTTAACCAGCGACCGTAGTCGTTTGCAACTTTGTCACTGCGACGTACGAAGTTTTTACCGTAAGCGGTCGTTAACGCTACGGTGTCTGGGGCGACTTTACGAATCGGAACATCCACACGCTGACGACGCATGGTGTATTCAACACCGTTCGCTACCCAGGTACCGTCTTCGGTTAAGCCAGGGATAGAGAAACGTACTGTCGTCGGTTCACCACCAATCGGTTGAACACGCAGGGTGTGGTGTTCGATAGTTCCCGTAACGGAAATCTCTTTCTCGATCGTGTGGTTGTGGATAGCCAAACCAAGACGCTGCGAGCTGGCGACTGCTGCCAGTACGTCTTTACTCATCATGGTTTGGTTGTATTGTTTCACCATCTGGTCGGTGACGTTTTCTGCCCAACCTTCATCCGTAACCAGTCGCTGGACTTTCTTCGGCTCTGCTTTCACGGCAATGTCTTTTTCGTGAATGGTTAATGCTTCACCGTAAGTCTCTTTCGGGTTGTACGGGTTTGGTAACTGAACGAAACGTTTAGTCGAATCAGACAGGAATTGATACGCTTTAGAGCTTAAGCGGCCCGCCTCAGCCAGTTTCTGCGCTTCCTGTTTGATAATGTCATCGTGAGCAATCGTTTTTTCGATAACGATGGTCGTCGGCTTAACGTCTTCTTTCGGTTCCTCAATAACGAGGTCTTCTTTTTCATCGAAAGCGTTATCCGATTCAACCACAGCATCGTTAACAACGTCACCATCGTCAACGACGTCAACCGTCTCTTCTTCGATGTCTTTAACAAAGATACGTTCATCACCTTCCGGCGTCAGGAATTCAGCTTCGTACGCATTAGACGGTGCTTGTGTCATGACACGCACTAACGTACGATAGAACATCCTGGCCATCTGGTCGTCACTTAAACGACCACCGGACGATTTACGCATCTTCTCCACGACACCCATGTTCATCGACGTAAAGCCGCCGTTGTGGGTGAAGATGAAATTCATTCGAGACAGTTGCGTTAAGTCCATTCCCGCAAACAGAGAATCAGACTGTTTACCGTACGCCCAAGCGAACAGTTCCAACAACCAGAGCAGGTTAAAGTCCTGAAACTTTTCAATCTTGCTTTTAACGCGATCGTTATACGTCGTTTGGAACTTCTGGAAAGACGGTAACGTTGACCCCAGTTCAATCACGAAGTAGTTTTGACGCATGTATTCTTGCGTGTCGTATTTGAACTGGTTGGTCATTAACAGCTGGATGTTACGCAGTCTATCGTACCAGGCTAACTGAGTGTCTGGATAGTAATAGTGCGATAACATCGGTGTGTAGTTCTCGATAAGGAGAACTTTTAAGTCTTTACGAATCAGGTCATCTGAAGTCAGACGACGAATTGGACGGTTAGCACGATGGTACGCAAAGATAGCACGTTCTTGCCCCTGCACAGGTTTGTTACGTGGATGTCCACTAATCCCTTCTTCGGGAAGTTTAAAGTGGTGGCGAATTTGTGCAGGTTTTTCCAACGGCTGGATGATTTCCAGCGTAGCAGGTGGCGCTAAGACCACCTGATCGAGATCCACGACGTGCAGTATGGAGCCTCGTGGTATCTGGAGCTTCTCGAGCGGGATAATCCTCGGATTACCAAACTCGTCTGTTTTACGCACAGAGAAGCGTTGGTTAAACTGTTTAATGAGCAGCATTGATTAGCCTTTTGGATTCTTTAATAACGCTTGCGTCGCACGTTTAATCACGTTGTTGACAGGATTGATTTTGAAATTCCCGTCAGAATCGAACCAGTAGTTCTTCGAGTGTACCCAGTTACGGTTTTCCTCGAGCGCTTCTTCCGACATAGGCGCGTTAAGTGAACCGGTGTCACCATCGTAGTCACCCCCTAAGCCGCCCAGTCGTGATGGGTGTGGTGCCATCGACTCAACAAAGGTTGGAACCGACCGGTCAGGATAACTGATTGCCCCGCGAGGCTTTTCAGTCTCCCAGTCATCTTCCAGTTCTTTTAAGTATAAAGATGACGTGGTGGTCTCCAATCTTATGGTCGATGAGTACGTCGAGCCTCGACCGGTGACGGGATAACGTGTAACGAAACCGAAATAGTTGTTCCACAGATCGTAACCCGATAAGTAGAGTAGTTCTACCAGGGTCATTCCATGGACGTTTTTACGGTCAAACGTTTTAGGCAGTTCATCGATATCGTAGAACACCTTAAAATGTTTGTTGTCTTGGTAGACCAACGCGACGTAATGGGTATCGTTAATCATTAACGGCTGATGACGAAGCTCGCGAGCTTCCATTCGGTTAATTAATGTTTCGATGCCGTCGTCCGTGGTAAAGGTGTCGTAAACTCGACCCCCAACTTCCAAGAACTCGCGTTTAAGCGTTTTGGTGTTTACGCCGTAAAGGTTGCCATCGCCAGCACGAATGTTACCGAGGTAGCGTTCACGTATCTGGTATTGCGCAACCGGCAGTAACGCTTTCAGACCCTGATACAAACCAATTTTGGTGTCAGTTGGTCGAATCGCATCCTCACGCCCCATGCATTTAGAGCCCGTGGAGAATGAGGACAATACGTTACGTGTCCCGTTCATCAGTTTACGCGACGTCACTTTACGACGTTGGAAGCCCCCTTTACCGTCCTGGATGTTAAAGAAGTACATCCAGATTTCGTTAAAGGTTTGTTGGAGTTTCCATCGCACAGGGTTCGTTAATTCAACCCGTGTAGCACGGTCAGGAATCGCCCTGGCCAAAGAAATCAAACGACGATATAACCCGCCGATTTCCTCTTCCTGTTCCCTACCGTCTTGTCTAACCACCAAATCACGTAAGCCTGCGGGTAATACGAGAACATAGCGGCTAAGACTCACGGGACGGAACTTCTCGAAGAAATCCACCGTTTCGTCACGTTGTAACGATTCGTTACGTCCGGGTTTTAAGTCGTTGTAGTGACTAAGGAAAAAGTTAAAACCGGTATCTGCGCCAGCGTCGCCAGGCAAAGCCGGTTCAAAATCTTTTTCTTTTTCGCTCCAGGTTGCGTAGCGTTTTCCAGAACAAATTTCTTCGTAGAGTTGTTTTAGTTGGAATAACGCTAAACATACCGTCGGCGAAATGATATCTAATTTAATATCAATGTAAGAAAACGTTGAGTCTCGGGCTTCACTTCCCGTAAGACCGAATATCTCCGTGGAGTATAACCCTTCAGGGTGAAAGTTTTTTGTCAACCCTTGAAAAGTATCTGTGGTCGTGACGGGTCGTAATCGCGACACAAGAGACTTGTTTACATTGAGCAGATAAAAGTCAACCCAATTAAGTTTATTCACGCTAAATCTCCTGATACGGATTAAACGTTATGGCTAAAAAAGGTAAAGACGATTTCGATGAAATCGATCTTGATAACATGGACGACTGGGACGATTTTGATGAGCCCCCTCGTCAACAAGACCAATCGCGTAACCCGGTCATGGACACATTTCGTGCTGCCCGTAAGTCGGCGTTGTCGACTATCTGGCCCGAAAATAAACGTGATCAGGTCATTTTAAAAGGAATGCCAAAACCGGCGACTGACGCTTATGAAGGTTATAAGAACGTCAAAGCCGCAGGTCAAGACATTCTGGCCCATACGAAAGACGAGATTGAAAAGACCTCCCGTGTAGTGAAGGCACAAGCTCGTCAGTTAGGCCCAACCCTAAAACGGTATTTGCCTGACAGTGTAACCCGTAAGATCGACAAGTGGGCGAAAAGCGACCAGTACGATTACGGGAATTACGATCCTAAACAAGCGTTAATGGATCGTGAGTTAGATTCTGTTTTTGCAGGCACACCACAAACACCTGAACAACAACGCGAAGTTCAGGAAGGAATGGTAGAAGACCGTCTTCGTGACACCATCAAGGACATGAAGTCCGATGCGCTGTTCCAGACGGTTATCGGTATTGCGAAAGACGTTAACCTGACGACCAGTTTAAGTCGTGGGGTAATGCTTAACGTTCAGCGTAAACAGTTAGAACTGCAATACCGTACGTTATTCGCGTTGCAAGATATTGCTAAACTTAAACAGGACGAGTTTAGCCGTAATACCCCGGCACTTGAAGCGATTGTTAAAAACACCGCGTTGCCGGACTACGCGAAAGAGGAATTCTCCGAAGTTCGTTGGGCTAACGTAAAACGTAAAGCTGCCGAATGGATGAACCCCTTACGTTACGCAGATAACTTTATTGATCAAATTCGTGAAAACGCGAAGAAAAAGATTTCGAATATCTTCAGCGACGGACGCGGGATATTAGAACAAGTTCTGTCAATGGGTCAGGAAGACGACTTTGGCATGGATGACAGTTCTACACTGTCGCCAGAACGTCGTCGTACGAACTCCCGAGGTAAAGTCGCAGGGTTTGCCGGTAGTTGGTTAGCAAAACGATTCTTACAGCCTCAGGTAGAACGTTTACAGAACTGGACACGCAGTGAGTTAGAAAAGAACCCAGAAGTCATGAAACGGCTTCAGCTGGCACGCTACGGGTTCGGTAACTTATCGTCTATCTCTAACTCGGCGATTGCTGGTGAGATAGACGGCCCACTGGCCACCGTCTTCCGTTTAATGCATGAGATGGGGTTAGTGACGCCGCTGCGTCGTGAGGGATTAGCTTTAGAAGAACGTTCAGCAGAAGCGTTATCCGCCGCTGCGAAGTTCGACCGTAAAGCGTATCTTAGCATCACGGAAGTCATCCCGACTTTGCTGACGGAGATTAATAAATCTATTCGTCGCGGGTACGGTGAGCACCACGACCAGGTGTACGATTTAACCACGCGTGGGATGATTGACCGTAAAGTTGTCGGTAACCGTGTCCGTAAAGCGGTTGCGAACGATGAACAGCGGAAGCGTTTACAACAGTACATTAACGAAACCGTTGACTTTATCGACAAAGACAAAACCCTGGATTCGAAAACTCGCCAGGCGTTGGCGGACTATATCGAATCCCGTGCGTCTGAAGGTAAGGCATTCGACGTAGGCAGTCTGTTGAAAGACCCGATGCACATGTATCGTTACATGAATGCAAACGCGGTAGAAGCGATTCAGGGTGTTTTAGAAGCACGTTCTGCGGAATTGGTTGGCGGTCATCACGAACTTAGCAACGAGATTGCTGGTAAGATTTCAGCCATTCAGTCAACGATTCGTGCACGTCAAAACACGGTAGACGAAGCTTCAGTTATCTACGGTGAGAATGCGTTACGCGACGCAGGTATCTTTAAGTACGATGCGAAGAACGATCGGTTTGATGTAGATAAAGACATTAACGATCCGTATACGCTATACAACGATTTGGCCATGGGGAAAACCCGTTCCGGTCGTTCGTTAACGCGTGAACAAGAAATCCAGCGCAAACTGAAAAACGGTTCTGCGTTAGGTGACTATTTACGCCGCTTAGGGGTAGACGCCTCCGTAACCGGTGACGAGTCGACGATTGACAACGTTAAAGGTAAAGGCGGTCGCGGTGGTCGTGGACTGTCGGCACGACAACTTGCTGCTGTCCTCTACGGTGAAAAATCCACCAACTTCGTTGAACTGTTAAGTGAACGCCCCGATACCACCGCAGGGTTAGAGCAACAGTTTGATAGAATCGTTGACGCTATCCGTAACAAATCCGAATCCAACACCGTGCAGGAAATTCTGAAACATGTTAAGAACATGGATGAGGAAGGTATCCTGCTGGCCAGCTTAGGCGGTGGCCGTGACGGTGAGGGTGACGCTTCTGAAGACGCGGGTAGCACCGGTAACAAACGCAAACGTAAACGCATCGTGCTTGGTGAAAGCGGTCTGTTCCGTCGTTGGGCAGGCGTACTTTGGGACACCGGTACGGGCGCGGGTCGTTTTGCGAAGAACATGTTCCTGAGAGGGAAAGGGCGTTTACAGTCACTGGGCAGTTTTATCCGTGGGAAATTCTCCGGTGGGCCATCTGACGGTCCGGGTGTTTTTGAACGACTGAAAGGTTTAGTTACTGGTACATTATCCACAGGCTGGAATTCAGCGGTCGCCTTCGGGAAAGGTGTTCTTGGTGTTCGAGACATCTACGACGAGAAAGGCAATGTTGTTTTACAAGGTAGCCGTTTAGAGGCAGGCGAGTATTATCAGGCTGATCCTAAAACCAACAAGCTGGTACAACTCCGTTCGTTAGACGACATTAAGCTGGGTCGTGATATTGTTGATGAAGCCGGGAACTTGATTCTCGCAGCGGCCGATCTAGCGGCAGCAGGTAAACTGCGCTTCTATAAAGGCGGTAAACTCCAGGCCCTGTTCCAGTATATTTCCGGTAAAGCAGGTACAGCGGTAAACAAAGCTGTTAACTTACCGAAGAAACTCATTGGACTAATCTCGCCAAGAGCAGCGTCTATTTTCGAGAAAGCGCGTGAGTGGCTTAATGAGATTCCTGAGGGTAGTGAGAAAACACGTTTACAAAGCATGATTTCTCGCGTAACCGGAATGCCTGCTCGTTTGTGGAACAATGCAAAACGCGGCTTTGAAAAATTCAAAGAGTTAGCGACTGACAATCCACTTACCCGGTGGTGGCAGAATCGTAAGGAAGGCGGTTCTGGTGGTGGCTTCAGCATGTTTTCCTGGTCGAATGGCCGTAAGACCAACCACATCCTGATTCGTATCTATAAACTCCTTAACCGTCGTTTAGATGGTGAGCCTGAAGATGAATCCTGGACGGAGCAACTGGAGAAAAACGTTGGCTCGAAATCTATCAAAGGGAAGCTTAACCGCGTTAAGGATTTCCGCGATGGGTTTAAAGACTACTTCCAGAATTTCCGGGATTGGCGAGGCAGACAACGTGACCGATTCTCACGTTTCCGTCATGGCGTTGGCGATAGACTGTCTCGTTGGGGTGCTGCGGGTAAAGGGTGGTTTGACCGTTTCCGTGGACGCTTTGGCGAAACGGTAGATAGCTTCCGTGATCCACGCTACGACATTGCCACACGTTATCGGGCGGAGTCTCGTTTAGCGGGCCGTGATGATGATGTTGCGGAGTTTTATCGTCAACACTTGTACGCTCGTGGTAAGGTTTCCCCAACACGCGTGTTTAACGCAGCGAAGGAGGATTTCGAAACCGCAACGGATACCGCAGGACGCGTTATCAACAAAGGTAAGCAGAAAGCGAAGAGCGTTGGTTCAGCATTACTGGAACGTTTGAACCGGATGGTCAACCTTCAGGAAATGTCCTGGTTTAACACCATGCGTGACTCTGCGGAGCGTGCTGGCGCACCAGATGGCTTGATTCGTACGATGTTCAGTAAGTTCGGACAACGTAACAAACCGGCAGCCAACGATGAAAAACGTGACTACTTCCAATTCTTCCGTCGTCGTAGACGTTCTAAGGAAGAAGAGAAAGCCAAGAAAACCGCTGAGCAGAAAGGACGTAAAGGCGGGGTGATGGACTTCCTCAAAGACTTACCGTTAGTAGGACCAATCGTGAGTATCTTAGGTACGGTGGGTTCCATACTGGGTAAAGTTGCGAAGTGGGGTATTTTTAAACCTACCGGGTTCCTTGGTAAAGCAGTGTGGAACGTTGGTAAGTTTGCCGTACAGCGTTTAGCGGTTCCGGCAGTGACTGCGGTAGCCTCGGCTGCATCTACGGTAGTGGCTGCGGTGGGTTGGCCTGCAATTGCGATCGGTGCGACTGCCGCTGGTCTGGGTTATTGGGCGTATAAATGCGCTACCCGTGTGAAAGCACAATACCTCGACTATATGCGTCTGGCACAATACGGTTTCCGTGACTACGACCAGTGGTCTTCTGAAGACGGTATGAAAGCCCGTTATTTAGAAGACGCTTTGAAACCTTACGTCTCGTATACCGAAGGGGGTGAAGCACAATTACGTGGCTTGTCTTCCGAAGACGTGAAGAAACTCGCAGAAGGGTTTGGTGTAAACTTAGAAGAACGTGGTGAGATGTTAGCATTTACTGCGTTTATGCTACAACGTTTCGCACCGATTTATCTCCGCTGGATTTCAGCACTGAAGTCGATGGACAACGATATCGCTTTAGCAGATGTTGGTGATCCGAAGAAAGTGTCGAAAGCGGATATGGTTACCCTCTACAACAAAATGAAGATGGGTAAAGATTCTGCGGAGTTCCGTTCGTTGACTGACCCGCGTAAAGTTAACCAGGGTTGGTTCTCTAAAGCGTGGGATTTCGTTACCTTTACTCCGGCAGAGTTCTTGTCAGGGGAAGAGGTTGTCGAAGCACAGGAACGTGTGTGGCGGTCAATCAACATGCGTACTGACGACAAACGGAAACAACGTTCGGGTATGCGTGATGCCGTCGAAGGTCATAAGGTTGCGTCTGTTGCTGAAACCAGTCAGGTATTGGCGAATGCCGATGCTGAACGTAACGAGAAAGTTGCGAAGGTTGAAGGATGGGAAGACGGAACCGAGCAGGTTCAAATCCAAGTTGACTGGCATTCCTTACCGAAGAAAAGTGATTTGGAAGACCTGGAATCGGTCAGGTGGAAAACCTACGGTGCGGTGACTATCAACCAAACAACGCGCAATCTTTTCACACTGTTAGAAAAGAACGTGTTGAAAGACATTGATGTGAAGAACTGTACCTATAAAGGCAACTGGAAAGAAGCCATTGCGGTTATCTCACCTGACCTGATAGGTGGCCCTAAAGAGGAGCGTTGTAAGAACTGGTTCTACAACCGTTTCTTACCGGCGTATATGACCTACGTTGTTGGTCTGAAACGTTACATTCCGCAAGCAGACCCTACCGAACTGAAAGTATCCGGTGGGTTCATGTACGAATTGGCGTTGATGATTCGTGGCGCTTACAACATGAAGGGCGGTATTCGTCAGTCCGTGTGGGAGATTCCGTTCAACCCACTGGGTGAAGAAGCAAACACCGACGCAGGTTCTGTCGCTACTGAACTTGCCAACCTGAAAGAACTGTCCAAAGAACCTGACCTGGCTGTTCGTAATACCCTGCGGTCTACACCCGCAGCGGGTAAACGTGCGAAGTGGCAGAAAGCCGATCGTGCGACGAGAATGTACCAAACCGACGAAGACACCAAAGATCGTTTCAAAGGTGTTGTTGATTGGGGTACAGCGTCTAACGATGGGTACTTGCCAAACGGTGGTGCGTCTTACGGTACTCCGGGTGACTTGTCTCAAGTTGTGGGTGAGATGGGTATTAGCAATTACGCGAAGTTCTCTACGGGCCAATCCGGGATTAAACTCGGAGACGTCAAAGAGGGTGACTACAAAACCTTGGCTGAGAAGTACCCAATCAGTAAACTGGGTAGTGGTGAGTCACCTAACGTAGAAGGCGTTAAAGCGATGATTGCGGATGTCGCAAATACCTTAGGTGTTCCGCCTGCGGTCGCGATCGCGATGGCGAACGCCGAATCTGGTTTCAAATACGGTGTCAAGAACCCAGGTGCATCGGCAGCAGGGTTGTTCCAGTTCATTGACAAAACGTGGTCTGGAATGATGAAAGGGTACTCTCGTCGGTACGGTATACCGCAAGTAAACCAGTACGATCCGTGGGCAAATACCATCCTCGGCGTACAGTTTATTCGTGACAATATCATGCAGGCGCAGAAAGACTTGGGTGGTGTAGAACCGCCTCCGGCTGTTGCGTATCTGTATCACTTCTTGGGTCCAGGCGGTGGTAAGAAGTTCCTTAATGCATGGCGACAGAATCCGAACATGCCAGCCGACAAAGCAGAAGGCATTACTCCTCAAATCCTTAGAGGTAATAAGGGGGTCTTCTACGAAATGCGCGGCAAGCAGATTGTTCGTATTCGTACTGTTGGTGAAGTTATTAATGAACTGAACCGACGCATGGGTGCTGTGGCGACAAACGAAATTGCGGCTAATCCGGCTTCAACGAAAGACATGGTGAAAGGGCTAACGCCTGCGGTTGCCTCCTCTCCGGCGGTAGCAGCAGGAGCAGCTAATGATTCGTCGATTTCTGATCCGGCTGATAACTTGCCAGCATCGAATGCTGCGCGTCGTGATGATGCGTTAGCAGAGAAAGGTGCAATGGGTGCAGACAACGTCAAAGCCGCAACCAGTGGTGGACCAGCAGTACCGTCACCTGGCGGTAGTAGTGCAGGCGGTGATGCCTCTGTGATTGGGGAGACCGTTGCAGCTGGAGCCAGAAATGAAGGGTTGCCTGAAGAAGATGTCGAGAAGGTGAAAGAAGGTGCTGTGCAGCGTGCAGCAGCGACGAGCAAACCGGCACCTGCGGTTACTTCTGATGCACAAAACGGCCCTACTCTCAGCAGTGGTGATCCGATTAGTGTTCAACAGTTGGCTGTTGCAAAAGAATCGGCGGGCTATCTCAAAGAGATTGTCACGATCCTTAAACAACGCCCGCAGCCGGTACAAAACACCGTATCGTCTAAACCTACGGCACCAGCAGGTTCAGCATCACGACAAATGTCCGTTGAACAGCCAGCACGACAGCTTAACGTTAGACGTGCAGGTTAATACATACGGGGGTGGGAAACCACCCCCATTTTAAAGAGGTAGAAAGTGGACGCTAGAACAGTTAACGACTCAAGCTGGGTCAAAAACCTATTTAATGGCGCAGTCGATGGCCGAGATGAACGTTTCCTGGCCTTGCGCCGCTATTCCGGTGGCATGTTGACGTTTGAGGACACCACAGTTGGTGGTAGTAAAGCGATTAACACTCCGCCCCAATTTACACTTTTTGCAGACCCTTCCTCAACGGGGGTGTTTGCACAGCAGGACAAAACTAAAAGCGGTAACGAATCTTTTTATAATTCCTCAGCCGCAGGGTCTTATCGTTTAGGGACGTATTATTACGAAAGTATCAGCCAGAACTCATTTTACGTTCACTGCCGTTTCGGTAAACCGAAGTATCTGGGTATGGCTTCGTTCTTTGCGAACATGTACGATTCTAACCTGGCGTATCTTGCACGTACTGGCGACTATCCAGGAATTATTCGAACGGCGGCATCGTACATCGGTGCGGCTGCTATTTGGGCGACGGTGGGTACTGTAGCGTTTGCGGTGATTCTGATTACACCGAGGATTCTTTCGGCAGCGCTGAATAAAGAAACGTCAAGATACTATTACGTTAAGCCCACAATGCATCTGTACTTACGTGCAGTGCAAAACATCCTGAACACCCAGCTAATTTATCGTCGTTTAGTACCAACGGGTGTGTTAGGGACTTTTGCGTTGGGTTACGATACCGAAAGTAAAGAAAATAGTTACCATAAAGATCGTAAAGAGTGGTATGAATCTTTGCCCGAAGTCTGGAAAGCGAACGGTGAGTTTGACATTTACCGAATGATTAACCGTTACCAGACCTTGGCGAACTACCAGGCTAAAACTATCGACGCGATTCGTGTAGAATCCGGTGACGATGAAGAATTGTTTGCCAGTCGCTTACGTGCGTTTTACTATAATGCTACTTACAGCGATAACGTACGTCTAAAAGCAGAACAGTTCGAAGTCTCACTATACAACTTGGAAAAAGTTGCCAGAAGTGAAAAGGGGGGTTACGCTTCTCCGATACAGGATATTGACAGCCAGGAAGACGAACTCATCGGACAGATGAGTAATAGCCTGGTGGTGGGTGGTACCGCTAATGAACTGCAAGAGCAAGCTGCACAAATCCAGTCAGAGCAGGAAAAGACCCGTCAGGCTATGGAGAAACGTGCGGCAGCAGCTAAGCAGTTGAACTCTACGTTAGATGAAAAGAACCCAGAAGATCTTACTGAGGGTGATATCGTTCAAGTCCAAGATTGGATGAACAAAGGTAAAGATGAATCCAAAATAGGAACGTTCTTTAAAGAGTTTACCGACATGGTTGCAGACGTTGGTGATAACGTCTTGTCGGAGATTAAGAACGGTTCACAATGGGTTACTTGGCGTATTGACGGTAAAGACACCGTTTCACGTTCGTTCTCCAACTCCACGAAAGAACCTGAGATTTCCGGGATGGTAAACTCCGCAACAGCAAAAGCGCGTTCGTTAGAAGTTAACCTGTCGGGTGGACAAACCGGTTTTAGTGCGGTCGATGCTTTAGTTTCCGGTATTAAGTCAGCGATGCGAGGCGTTGCAGACACCCTACATTTGACAGGGATAATGTCGTTGTACAACTCCTCGGTGATAGACTTCCCAGAAGTCTGGGATAGTTCTGACGCTTCAGGAGACGACATTACTTTAACCATTCCTTTACGTTGTTGGTCGGGTAACGACCTGGACATTTTCCAGGATTTGTTAGTCCCGCTTTCGTTTTGGATTGCCGCAGTGTGTCCGCTCGCAACCGGTAAACAATCCTTTACCCACCCGTTCTACTTAGAGTGTTACTCTCAAGGGCGTTTCTCGTTCCGTAATGCAATGGTAACGTCGATGTCGTTACAGTTCGGTGTGGGTGGTTTAGGTTGGCGGCCAGGCGACTCCGTCCCATTGTCTTGCGATATCTCTGTTACTATTCGTGATTTGACTCGCGTTATGTACATGCCCATTGTTACTGACACAGGTGTGTGGGACGATGATAACAAATTCAGTGAATTTATGGCGTGTTTAGGTGGTGCTACGTTGTACGAACGTACTAACGGTATTGCGCGTGCCAAGATTAATGCGAGCATCTGGGCACAAAACTGGGCATCTGCGTGGTCACAGGGTAGTTTTATTAACTCGGCACTGGATGTTATCCCAGCACGCCAGATCGCGAACATCTTCTTGCCGCAAGCACGTTAATGTTTGAGAGGAAATAATGGCTAATACGCTATTAGGTAAATCAGGAAAACAACTGGTTTATGAGTTATTAGTAAAAAAGAATCCAGGTTTGGTAGAGAAAGGTATTACAATCGATAAGTTGAATTTTGGCACACCGTCACATATTCCTGCGGTAGAAACACCAGAAACTCAATTTACGCGATTAAATACACAGCTTAGCGTCCAGGGAATTATTGAACAGAAAACGTTTGGTAAAATTGACGTTATTTATCGTCGGTTGGATTTGGAACATCTGTTAGGTGATTTCGTTGTCTCTGTCGCAGGTGTGAACGCTGCTACTGTTTCTGAAGTATTGGAACTGTTCCGTACGAAATATAACTTACAGATTACGGACGACGAAGTTGAGAACCCAACAGCTGCACCAGACAGCAAAGATAAAACCATCATTATCATGAATGGGAGATCTTTGGCTTGGACAGGGCGGTTGGAGGTGTACTTAACTGAACTGCCGTCTGACGGTAAGGATATTTCGAAACTGATTAAAGTTACCGAACTTGACGGTTTGACGTATATCTCTTCTGGAATCGTTCCAGACGCCTAAAAAAAGAAAAAAAAATAAGAAAGTTAACCTACCTCCTTTCGGAGGTAGGTACTTTTATTTATTTCGCCAGGTCTGCTTCTTTTACAAAGATGCCGTCGGCGTTCAGATAGCCTTTACGGTCTTTGATTTCGTGCCAGGCTAGAGAGAAACAGTGACGAATGTCAAGACGATAGTAGAGAGCCAGTTTTGCAAGGCGGTACAAAGCCCAGTTAAGTTGATCGAAACCAGCATCGGAACGAATAAATGCGGTAGCGAAGATTTCGGTAGCGTGGAGATACAAATGATGCGGATACCCGTTGTCATCAAAATGTTCTTCAACGTCAGCGACATCGTCCACCTGTAACTGTAAACCGTGCTCGATGATTTCAGCGGTTGTCATTTCACCAGACAGTTTGTCTTTACCCAGTTCCAGGATGTTCACTAAAACCACTAACGCATCACCGATGCCATCCATGATCAGTTCAGGTTTGTTTTTACTGATACCTGTGGCGATTTCACCAAACTCTTCAAAGAATTTCGTGATTTGAGTTTCCAGTTTACCGTTATCGAGGATGCCGCGTTCTTTAGACCAGCCTTTAACATGTTCTGCACAGTTCGCAATAGAATAGACCGGAACCGACACGGTGTGCATTACCGTACCGTTATAAACGGCGTCGGTAAGTTTAATCGGTGCTTCAATCGTTTCGATGTCCAGTTCTTGAGTGCCGGTGTGTCGTTTACCTTCCACGCGAATACGATTGGTACCAGGGTTTACACCGATGGTGTAAATGGCGTCGAACTGTATTGCATTCTCGTTCAGAGCACGCAGTTGTGCGTTAACTTCTTCCAGGTGTTGACCAGGATTAACTACGATGTTGTAAATAGCGTTGATGTTAAAACGTTCGCCCATTCTAAAACTCCATTAAATTAACAAAAAAGAATAAAGATTAGGGGTGCTACATAAGCACCCCGTGAACTGTTAAATTTTGCAAGCCCCGCCTGTGCAGTTATCGTCTTCCGTAGTTGGGTCAGCGCCTTTCTCTACGGTCGCTTCCGGGTCTAAGCCAGGGATTGCAAATTCGTCAGTTTCTTTAACGGTTTCTACTTTAACTTCTTCAGTCATTTTTTAGTTTCCAAATTTCTTACAAAGGGGTTAACAGTTTTGATTTTAAGGTTAGCGAACGGCGACAGAAGTTTCGCCATCGGTGCTAGACCTGGTGGCGTCTCTTTATATCGCACGATGCGCATCTTAGATTTACCAGGACCCTTACGTACACGGTTGTAGCCAATAAAATATAGAGTACCTGTAAAGTATCTCAGGCTGTGAAAGCGTGGCTTCTTCATTAGATTTCCACTCGAATGTGATAGGTTCTAATTAACCCATTAAATGGATTACAACGTCTTTAGTTACTGAGTTTGCAAGTAAGCGGAAGAACTTCATGTAACGGAACATGCTAAAGAAAACCCCAGCGTCGTCTACAATAACAAGGCTGTATTTTTCTTTTTCTGTACCCATTTGGTAACCGCTGATTTGCGTGATATTCTCCGGTAATTCATCGAGACCCAAACGGATTAGCACGTCGTCCTCTAAGAACCCTTTTGGGTTAACGAACAACACTTTCCCTTTATGGTTCTTAGCTAATTCAACAGCAAAGTCTGTAAGCCCCATCTGTCTACCTGTACCGTAGCGGATAGTACGAAATTCAGATAAAGCATTGGGACCATAACGTTCGGTAAACGGATTATCCTTAGAATCCAGATCGGTTAAACCTTTTGATAATTCTTCTACTACGATGTTATAGTTAACATGAGTTTTAGACATTTTATCGTACCTTTTTAATTAGGTGGTAGTTTATACTGCGACGGGGGCAGCAATATGTGGATGAGCTTGATAGCCGACTAATTCGAAGTCTTCGTATTTGTAATCGAAGATAGAATCAGGTTTACGTTTGATAACCAGTTTAGGTAACGTGTAGGGTTCACGTGTAAGCTGAAGTTTTGCTTGCTCCAGATGGTTGGAATACAGATGAACGTCCACACCACTATAAACCAACTCGTCTGGAACCATATTGAGTTGTTGAGCAACCATATAGGTTAACAGTGCGTAAGAAGCGATGTTAAATGGCAAACCCAAAAACACGTCGTTACTCATTACGTTCAGATGCGGTCGTTAGTCGCATCCCGCGCCATTACGCGCAGCTGCATGTCGCCATGCAGATCGGACTATATCACCCTCTACAATGTAGAGGCTCTCCCGTTTCGAGAACACTTGTTCCCTACGAACAGTCACGTTCTAGTCTCTGGGCATTTATCTGACCATTTCCATGATCCGAATTTAGCAACGGGTTCTCTCCGTAGAGTTCTTCCCGTTTTAAGGAGAGTTTTTCGACTAAGGTCACCCTTAGAAGGCGCAGTTATGTTTACGCATCATGTAAAAACAAGAAAGTTTACGGCGTGGAATGCTTTCACGATCTAAAAATTCGTGAAGACGTTCTTCATCATCAATATCTTCGTGATTAATAAGCGGTGAGCTCGCAAATTTTTCTGGCTCGTTTACTTCGTACCAATCCAGTCGCTCAAGCAGTGGCATTTCTGTAGTGTAGAATTGGAAATAGTTATGACACGGGTTAAGAGCCATATCGTCCAGGTCACTTACGTTCCAGGCACTAACAATAATACGGCGGGAGTCAGGGTCTTCACGAAGTTGTTGGATAACTTTACTGATCTGGTCATGTGCTTTTTCATAAACCAAATACGTTGTGCCATCTTCCTTCATATTCCCGATATACTTGTAACCCCGCTGCATTAGTTGTTGTGTACGTCCTACGTCATGGCATTCCACAACCTTACAGTCTCGCCATTCACGCCACTGTTTACCATATACTGGCCCTAAGTTCCCTTCTTCATTCGCCCATTCGTTCCAGATTTTTACCCCATTCTCTTGCAGGTACTTCACGTTAGTGTCACCGTTTAAGAACCACAGCAGTTCATGAATGATACTTTTCAGATGAACCTTCTTCGTAGTAACTAATGGGAATCCTTCTTTCAAGTCGAAACGTAATTGACGACCAAAAACAGAAAGTGTCCCTACGCCTGTACGGTCTTTCTTGACAACACCGTTATCCAGAATGTCTTGCATTAACGCTAAATACTGTTTCATCAGATTTTGTCCTTTTCTAGTTCAGTTAAAATTTCAAACAGGTCTGCGTTGGATTGGAGAACAATTTCACTGCCTTCTGCTACAACGGTAATAGAAGGCTTCTTACCACGTAACAAGAACTCCCAACGCATTGTTCTTACGTGGTTGTCGAGTAACTGCTTTAATTTGTGGTTAACTTCGACTTCCAATTTGTCCAGTAACTGTGGTGTAATGACTTCACCCGAGTTTTTGTTATAAAGTGTGCGCACTAAAGAACGTAAAGAATAGCCAATGCACTGCGAAATTGCCCAACCCGAATAGTTTTCCATCGTATCGATTATCCTTTAACCGTTTTGTGTAATTCAAGATAAGAGAGAAAATCGCCTTTGTTTTGTTCCTTAACCCACGACTCGCGACCGTTTTTGATAACTCGGTCTACGACTAAGCCGTTGGTTCTGGCAACAGACGCCAGGCGATAAGTTAATGTCGTGAGTTCTATCTCACATTTGTCCGTGTATTTTCCCGTACGGCATTGCCCAAGAGCAATAGTTCGTACTGCCGCGTTAACTAATTTACTTCCCTGTATCGCGATAGGGTCGTTGCTCCATTTACGAACCCCATTCATCCTTACCAGAGAGCTTAAGAACGGGTGTAAGTTTCCTTTATTAGTAACGTAGACAAAAGCAGCAATATCCCAAAAGGCTACCCCAATGTTTCTGGCCAGACCTAAACTGTCGATTGAGGTGATTGACCCACACACTTTACCTATCGTGCTGTGTAGTCTAAGCATCCATTCGTCAATGTTCTCACCCGGCTTTACATTTTGGTTTTCTAAGAAAACAATAAACTTAGAAACCTCGTCCGTCATGTTTACGAGTTTCATCTTTTAGGTCCTGTTATACCGAAAATACCAATAGCGACACAGCCGATAGCAATACCGATACCGTAATAGATTTTTTGCTTCTTATTCATTTCAGACCACCCAAGCTTTCTTTTACCCGGCTCTTTGGGTTCCGATTGGCTAGGGTTTTCTTGGCGCAAACAGAGGTCAAGCAAATAAACTTTTGTATCTGCTACGGCTTGTTCAAAGGCTTGAATGTTGGTAGGGAGGATATTCTCGTGCATGGCTTTGTTACGAACGGTTGCGATCATGTGGAGTTTTCGTTCGTATTCTGGGTCGAGGAGATGGCTTATACTGTTCGTCTTTGAATGAAGGCCATGGCCCGTACCGCCAAGTTGGTTGACAAGTTCTTCTACAGAAACACTAAGATCGAGGATATGTTCACGCATAATTGTTTCTCCGATTTAGATTTTGTTCTAGGGGAGACATAAATCTACACCTAATTGTAAAAATTACTTCAACAAAACGAGATGAATTTGGTATTCGTCTTCAGCAGGAGTAGAATAATCACCGGTTTCAGGGAACGTTAAATCGCCCAGCAGAGTGTGGAAGGATAATCCGTGTACAGCTTCAACTTTTCGTACAAGCGGAAAACCTGTAGTTTTAATCCAATTGTAATCGACAAACAAAACACCACCAGGACTTCCTGAACCTGTCCACACGCGAATATCCACAGTCTTTCCTGAGAAGTTGGCAAGAACGGTGCGTAGTTTTAATAACACACCACGTGTGAGAGGTACTTCAATAACAGATTCAGGGAATCTAAAACCGAACCCGTTGGGGGTATTAAAAAACTGAGCTTGCATGGTAAATTCTCCTTTAGGGTAAAAAATGAAAATACCCTACTCCCAGACAGGAGTAGGGTAGGTGTTACATACGGGTAACTGAATCCCAGTAATCGCGAAGGTATTCTTGGTCTTCAGGATCTTTCGGTGTAGCCGGAATATGACCGTCAAACTCAAACGGAATCACGGACAACACATCCGCAATCTCGTAACGTTCGACTTCCAGTTCAACTTTCACCCAGTCACCAACGCTGGTGCTACTACGCATCTCTGTGATGAGATCGTTAAAGTCACCTGAAACTTCGATTGCAGGGTGTCCGGTGGTGATACTGAAAATATCAATATCCCAATGCTTAGCGCCTTTGTCGGCTAATTCACCTGGCTCTAAGTGAATACGCTTCACCAGGTGTGCCAAATAGCCATCTTTGTAAAAAGAGAGTGCG
Source organism: Baylisascaris schroederi (assembly GCA_006503575.1). Classification (NCBI taxonomy): domain Eukaryota; kingdom Metazoa; phylum Nematoda; class Chromadorea; order Rhabditida; family Ascarididae; genus Baylisascaris; species Baylisascaris schroederi. The sequence continues at coordinate 28,703 of QEWY01000964.1, read as the reverse complement.
GAACTAATCCCGATATCCGAATTCTCTTCAACCTTTCCGTCCAGGAATTTACGCTTAAGCGTTAGCTGTGCCGTTCCGTCTTCTTTAATACGGATACGACGACGCCCACCTTCTATCGGCATGAGAATGTCCATGAACATCTTGGCTTCTTGTGCGTGGAGCCAATCCCATCCCGCTCGCGTCGGTCTTACCCAAACGCAGTATTCCTTTTCGACTTCGTGTTTAATGGATTCACCTGCAACACGAATGATTTCTTCTTCCTGCGCTTTATCCAGCCGCGCTAGGGTATCGAACAATCCCATTAGATTAATCCCATACGTTCACTGACGTCCGTAATATCGAACGTCGAGTCGTTATAGTCGATGTTTTCTACAATAGAAATCACCAGATTAGGAAGCCATTCAGAATGCGGTGGTGTAATCACCCGACCGTTCATAACGTAATAATGCAAGAACGGAAGATTCATCGAATGGCAGTAAGACAGGGTATTACCTAAACAAGACCCGTCGTATTGTAACAGGTGTAACTTACGCAGCAGTGCATTCTTAAATGCGCCAGTCGCGTAGCTACTAAACTCGCCCGGACGGTAATCCGTTTTCCCGTAAATTGCCGCTTTTAATCGACGACCTAACTGAATACACTCCGTACCCGTTAACGTACGTAAACGAAGAATATCAGGAAATTCAGTTTCCAGACGCCCCATCGCTTTAATCGAGTAACCCATGTGTAACATGTAGTCAACGATACGCAAGTAGTGATAGTAACCTTCCAACGTCAGGAACTGACCGTGAATCGTGTCGAATTTTGACCCGTCAGGTTTCGCGTAGAAGTTACTGATCATCTTACCCACGGTAGTACGACCGTTGGAGTAAAAGTTGATGTGGTTCACCCCATCGGTAAACGGGAGTTGTTCAGGTAAAGCACAAACATAGCCTAACCGTCTCAGGTATAGGACATAAGCAAGGCGCTCATCAGGTGAGAGTACAATGCTTGACGCGTTCACGTAGGATTTAGAACGTAAGTCACCCGGCGCATAACCGAGCGTTATAGCCAGTGATTGAATGTCTTCACGTTGACTTTTGATTTTCTTCAATACGGAACGCAGTAATTGTGGTTCGGACATATCCGGCCTCTTAGATTGCAAAGTAGTCTTCCACGATTTCATCGGTAGACTGATAACTTACACTACCTGCCGCTAAAACGTAGTTACGTTTTTCGGTGGTCATCAGCGCTTGTATCGCGTTAGCGCCTGCGTAAGTATAGAGTTTCAATTCGGTAGTTTCGGGAGTGACGTTTTTCGCTTTATCCCATTTGGCATCCAGCGCTTTAAACAACGCTAACATTCGTGTCCCGTACGTACTAAAACTCGTACCAGGTTCTACACGCAAGTTAGCCATGATGTTTTGAATCACGGTTTCCGCAATCTGTTTGCCCTGACCTTCCTGAAGTTTGTCCAGGTAATATTCCGTTGAGTCCAAGTTACCGGTCGCAGCAGCTTGAATCATCAACTCCCCGTAAAGCGCCTCTTTTGCTTGATCGTCACTAATAGCCTGAATCATCGGGTCGATTTTTGCAGGCAGTCCGTAACTGTTAAGTTTCGTAGACAAACCGTAGATCAACGCTGACGACGTGTTAATGTCTAACGCTGAAAAACTGTCGCTGCCTTTGAAACTGTTAATCAAGTTGTCGATGGCTAAGAAATCGTCAAGGTCTTTGTAGCTGTCAAACGTGTGTTGTACGTCATCAATAACCGAGGTTATCTGGTAACGCATACTGTTGACTTCAGACATAAAGTTGTTGACTTCATGACTGATTTCCGAAGGAAGTTTAGCCAGTTGACCTGCGATATTCAGCGTTCCTTCGAGACGTTTCTTCACGGAGGAGAAGTCAGTACCGATTCCTGACAGAAGAGAATCACTAAGCGACGAAAGACTGTTCCAACCTTTACCCAGTAAACTTCCTGAGTCACCGGGTGAAAGATACCCTAGTGCTTTAAGCCCTTCCTCATTAACCTTTTTGAAAGGTTCTGACACATCACGCTTCTGCGGGTCGAGAACAGGCAGTGTCTCTTTGGTGTTAGAAGCAAAACCAGGAACTTTTTGTCCTGGGGAAACACCGGAGGTGGAGCTACCTGCTGTTTTGGTACCCCCTACGCTGGCAATGTCACTACCGCCGAAGAGGTTACCGATTTTTGAGGTCAGTTCGCTCCCACCGCTGATGAGTTTGTTAAAGGTTTCACCAGCACGATCGGAAAGCTGACTGACTTTATCGACGGTATTCTGAATGCCACGTTCGGCGTTCTCTACCGTAGATTGTACTCGGTTAACTGCGTTCTTCGCGGTATTAACCGAGTTGTCGATAGCCGATTGACCTTTGTTAATCTGGCCGGTTATCTGATCGAGTTTCATTCTGTACTCCGAAATTGATAAGCCTCGAGGTCAACCGTGTGAACGACTTCGTAAATCTTGTTGTCGTTTTTGCGTTTTAACGTCAACAGAATGTCGAATTTCTTCACATCAATCGCCTTGAGTATCCTCATAAACCATTTCCAAGACAGCTTCTTTTTCAGTCGCATGTTGTGCTGCATATTGTGCCGCATGTCATTGCGTTTAGAAGAGATAGGAAGACAGTTCTCTGGATTATTAACATAGTTCGTTGAAAGTCGATGCCACCAATCCGAAGTCATTTTGATATTCGCAAAGATTGTCCACAAGAGTCTCGAAAGGGGGTGCTCCATCGTCTTTGCGGTTCCCGCACAATCTCGGAAGAAACGATTTAATTCCGTACTGGCACTGGCCGTCGGTTTCTCGTTACAGTCTTCAAAATCGTAGCGGATAAGATCGTCACGCACTCGTGTGGTGACTTCAGAAATGGTTTTTGTCTGGAAACGTCCACGGTAAGTCGTTATACAGATTCTCAACGATTCCACTCCGGTAATCACTAACCCTTCCGTGAACCCTCGCCACGTAAGGTCAACCGGTAAGTCACGGTTGTTACCTGAGGTAAGTTTCGTTGAGATGCGTTGTACTCGATCTTCGAGAACGGCCTTCGAACGTGTGCGGAAATCAGGGGATAGGATGTGTCTTGCAACCGCAAGCTTATAATCTTTAGGTTCCCACCCAATCTGAGTTTTATATTCCCAGTAAAGTTTTTGCAACGGTTTACCCGCACGTTCGTCTTCGTCTCGTTGCAGTTTTGCTTTTGCTTCGTTATCCATCACTTCACCTTGTTACAAGGGGTTAACTGGTTATTAAACAGGTCGGTTTAAAAGGTAGTGTTCGATGAGTACCTCCATTTCACGAAACAAATGTGCACAGTGATTTACCAATGCCCGATCTTCATCGGTCTTGGGCTTTAAGAAAATGTCTTCGTAAGGTTCGATAAGCTCGAGTAACTGCGTTAGCTTATAATAGGCAACCGCCGGATTGGACGTCCCAAAATAAGTGTCTAACCAGCGGTTTTCTGATGAGTCTTTTTGTTTACTTAACGACTCTGGCAGCGATAACCACTCGATAGAGGTGCCGTTAATCGTGCGTTGGTATTCGTTGATATAAAAAGCAAGACGTTGGTAAAGAATATCGAGATTAGCGATACGTAACTCGAGATTACCACGTAAGCTGGGGTGGTAGGGTTCGGTATCTACGTTTATAGGCAATGTAAGCAACCGTAAGCCGCTAAACGTTCTCACGTAGGGGTTATGGATGTTCTTATGAAACTCCTGCCTTAGAGACTCTCTGAGAGCCTGTAAACGCTTTTGCTGTAGACGTTTCTTAAAACGTGTTATTAATCCTGTAAACATAATTCACTCCGAAAGAATGTCTCACGTAAATAATATCTGTCTGACTTCTTTTTGAAAATGAGGTGGTTTTAAATGGCTGAAGAAGAAGTGAAATACCAGGCGTTAGATGGTGAAGTAGACGACGAAGAATCGCTTCTCCGCCAAACGCAACAAGCCCGTGTCAGAATTGTCAATTTAATCTTAGACGATCCTAATGCTCACAAAGACTTAAAGACCGTGGATCGTATCGGGGCGTTATTAAACGATTTAGATAAGCAAATCATTTCTAAACGTCGTGTTGCTGCTGCTCAGAAAAACAGTGAAGCGAACCAAGACTTGGCTAACGCACTGAATACGATTCTGATGCAACGCGGTAACGTGAAAATAAAACGTCACGACGAAGAACCTGATGAAAATAATAGTTACCAACCCACCCTTCCAGACATTCCTAACGTAGAAATCTCGGAAGGGGAGTTGGCTCCGGTTGGCGAACAAATTGACGTGAAGTCCATTATGACTGCGGCGTTTGCGCGTCCTTCTTCGGACGAGCAAGACTAAATAACGCAGAATCACGTGGGTCGACACCGACCCACTCTGCCATAAACCGGATGTGTTCCTTGAACGGATTTACACCATCGCGTTTAAGCTGCTCTACCGTCTCTTTTGTAAGCTCCGGTGTTAGCAGGGCAGGGTGTGTAATGGTAAAGCTAGGGATAGGCTTTTTCAGATGTTTCGCATTGAGTTCAATCCAAGCGAACCAATCGTACATTATCCAACAATCCCAAGCTGTCGCTAAACGACCTGGCGTAAGCTCCGAATGCGGCCACGACACTAACTCAACCTGCACCATATCGTAATAGATACGGAACATCTGCAAGAACGTTTGCATTTCTTGGTCGGTAAGGTCAGTATATGGCCAGGTGTTGATCGTCAGCGTCGGTTTTTCGATAGGCGAATGCATCTCGATTTCGAGTAACATACATTCGAACTCGTTCTTCATCGTCAACAACAGTTCGGTGGGTTCCGCATTCATCAACGCGCGTTTATCGCGTTTCTGATACTCCTCTTTCCAATTCTCAAACCCCAAGACAGTCGCCCATTCCTCCGTAAAACGACGACGATAAACGTCGTAATCCATAATTTCCAATCTTTCAGGTTTGATGGCTTTGACCCAACCGATTCGGGTGTCAAACAACGCATCGATATCAATCAAAAAACGTCGAGAAAATCTCATGACGGATGGCCTATGTTGTTACCAATGTGCATCGCTTTCAGATATGCAGACCAGGTACGTGTTGCTTTTGAACTGGTACGTTCTGCCCCCGGTAGGTCAATACGTCCCTTACCGGTTTGACGTAACGATTGATAGAACGCACGTTGTAACGCTTCGTTACCCCCACGCGCCCACAGAAACTCCTTCAGTGTCCAGTCGTGACCATCGGAGTACATGATGTACGCTTCTGGGAAAGATACACCAGATGCTTTAGAAGGACCCACAACCTGACCGGAGAGTTTATCACGAACTTTGTCGTTCTTCGCTACCGCCATTTTCTTTTCTTGCATCTGCGTTTGACGACGCGCAGGCAAACGTAGTACCAGATGCGGGTAGCGGGTACGATGGAAAACACCCGTTTTCGGTTCAGTTAACCACAGACGTTGTTCCAGGTTCAAACCTAAAACACGACATAGTTCGATGTTTCGCATGTGGTCGATTTTAACTTTACTACCTACCGGGTTGTAAATCGGTAGCCCTTCACGAAGACGATTAAACTGTTCGTCCGTCATTCGTGCAAAGGCTTTCTTTGCTGCTTCCGCGTTAATCCCAGAGGGGTCAACCAGGCTTAAGATTTGTAAGGCGTAAGCTTCTGCTTTTTTACGCCGCGCTGGATCGAGTTTCATTTTCTACCGCCTTACGCAAGTTGGAAAGTGTCCCTGCTTCGAGGGTTTCAATCCAATAACTGATGTCGTCGGTGTTTTCAGGTACGTCGAATTTCACCGGCGGATAACCGTAGTGTTCGAGTAACTTGGAATAATATTCACCGACCTTTAAACAAAAAGATTCACGATCGGGAAAGAAAGTAGCGAAAGTCTCACGAAATGCCGCTGCTGTTTCCAGGCTGACGCTGGCTAAACCTTCGCTTAAGCGTTCCACAATCTCCGTTTGATAACGCATAACGACTCCTTAGCTAGGGTAGGGTAATCCCCTACCCTAACGCTTTTATTTCTTTTTGGTGAGGAACTTCGGTTCCAGGCCGTCCACGGCCATACCCAGAATCGTACGGGCAGTTAACGTGCGTTTACCACCTTTCGTTTCTTGGTCTTTAAACATCCAGTATTCTACGGTGTTTTCCAGAATCTCATTCCAATCCCATTTTTCATCAATGAGTTTGTAGATTTCTTCCATCGTAAGGTGGTATTTAACCTCTAAACGATGGTAGTTGTTTTGCATGTACGCAATCGCAGCTGTGATTTCTAATGCCCGACGCAGTTTCGGGTTATCGTCAATCATGTCGCGAATCGTCGTACGCTGGAATTTAACACCAGGCAGAATCTGGAGTTCTTTAATGGAACCACCGCTACCGCTGGACGTAAAACCGAATTCGGATTTTTTCAGGGTGTCACTCAGGTAATGCCACAGGCTCAGGTGATACAGTAGACCCATCTCTTGCGAGAAGATCATCTGGAACTTCACGCCTGTGTGACCGCCTTTAGCACGGTATTGTGTAAAGGTGATGACTTTCAGGTCGTTAACCGACGCGTTCATGGCTTTTGAACGTGCGGTTGGGTAAAGTTCTTCGTTAACACCGGTCTGGGCGTTATAACTCTGGTCTTTTTTCAGCTCGCCTGATTTTGTCGCAACAATAAACGAGTTGGTCAGGAAGCTTAACTGACGACGAGGAATCCCTGCGAATTTGAGATCGTCGTTCGCATCGTCCAGCAGTTTCGCGTTTGCTTTCTGTCCTTGACGACCACCCGCCATCGCCTTACCGGAGTCATCGGCCATCTGTGCAACAAAGCCCATGTAGAAACCACCACGGGCAAACGCAGACGGCCAACGGCTCATCATGTTCGATTTCTGTAAGGCATCGTGGGCGTTGAGGATGTTCTGATCGGAATCACCGATATCCGTTTTAGCGTGCTTGTCTTCCAGAGAAGACGAGTGCCACTCAGACAGGGAGTCGATAGAATACAGCCACGGGTCAAGGATTTCTTTTTGCTTACGACGAACCGGGTCAAGGAACGGCGTTACGCGAGTTTTACCAGACATATACTGCTTGAAGCGTTTTTCCACTTCGTCACGAATATAGTCACTGTAATACTGTTCCCCTGGCATCACGTCAGAACCAACGAGGTTATAACGACCTTCGTGAATAAGTTCCAGTACCGAAGTTCCATCGTCAATACCGTTGGCGTGCATGGCAGAAATATAACCGGTCTCTAAGCGATCGAGGGCAGCAGACACTTCGGTATCGTATTTCGAACCCCACTCTGCTTTATAGCGTTGCAGGATTTGGAAGATACAGAAATCCAACAGTGTAGATTTGAAGGTGTTACCACGACCCGCGAAACCCATGATGTGGGCAAAACCACCGTTAAGGTAGTACAAACCATCTTCGCCTCTTTCGTAGTTGCCTAAGGCGTGGTCCATGATGGTATAAACGTTAAAACGAGGACGAATTACTTCACCGATAACTTGCTTAGTTGGGCCTGCCATTTAGCGCTCCAATAATTAACGATTCTTGGTCGGAAGAAGAAGGCGACGTTTGTGCCAGAATTCAAAGTAGGTCTCTGCCCACTCGGTGACTTCTTCCGATTTTTCAGGATAGGGGTTCTCAATAGACTCGAAACGACGTTTGTTGCGCTCGTCGATTTCTAATTCCATCACGCGTTTACCGTTAGGTAAAGAGGTCACGCTAAGAATCTTACCTACTTGAATAGGCTTACCTTCTTTGTCTTTTTTCACCGGGGTAAGATAGATTTCCGGTTCCAGACGAGGCGTGGTGTTTCGAGTCAGTAATTTGATTTTCATCGAGCTTTACCTTTGTGAGATAATCTCGGTCATAAGTTCAGGATGAACTGTAAAAAGACTTTACTATGTAACCCTGACTTATAATCCGAGGTTTTAAATGAACGTAAATCCACTTGCAGCGTTAACTAGCTTTGCCGCTAAAGCGTCTGCAATCTTACCCAAAGGGTTCAGTGGCCCTCAACAAGAGATTGCATTAACCACTTACGACGACATGTCAGACGTTTCCAAGTGGATGCAACAGGAAAAATTCTTACACTTTGCAGGCATGTTGGTCATTGTACCGCCAGGCTTCAATACCTACGTAATGGATCACATTAACCGCTTAGAATCGGTGTGGAGTTCCTTACAGAAGATCTACGACGGTGTCCTTTTACCTGTTGAGTTGCAACTTTCCGCCCTTACACATGATGTGGGCGTACTGTCATTACCTATCGGTTTCCGTTATAAAAACGTTAACATTCCGTTACGTAACGTGAACCCGAAAGATCTGGTTAATCAGTTGGCTAAGTCTTACACCAACAACGTTATTGATCAGCGCCCGATTGAGAAAACGTACCACAGTGCTACGGAAATCGATATTGCGTTTAACCGTGCAAAAGCACTGAACGTTGAAATTACGAAGAAACTTCGTACGAACATCGACAAATCCATCGAGTCCATTAAAGCTTCTGCAACGATTCTGTCTGAACAAAACATCCATCCTAACGTAGCAAAAGAACTGACAGCGATGTTAGACTTTGCATCCGATTGGGTTGAACTGTTTGGTTTGTTCATGAAACAAGTGAACGAATTGATTGAATGTCTGAACGTGACGGCTGAACGCCTGAAAGCGCTGAAGGCAAACAAAAAATAAAAAGTAAAAGCTACCCCTAGACCACAAGGTCTAGGGGTAATCTTTATTTTCACGCTAAAAACCGGATATAAAGGTGGGTGCAATCCAACGCCACTCCTGCCAGCGTGGTCCTGTCATTGGCCCACACCAGACCCGTTTCCAATGTGCTCTGCGTATATGCGCTGCGCGATGCGGCGTTAAACAGATTCTCCTGCCTTCCCTGCGTTGTTTTTCTAAGTCTTCGCGTTGTACTGGACTGACGTCAACAACGACAGGTTCTCTGCGTGGAAGGATTTCTGTATCAGGTACGTAACGTGTCGTTCTACCACGGTATTCCCGTCTCTCGCGTTCCGATTTCTTCACCCGCGAGGAAAGATATAAACCGATATGTACCTCATCCAGAAGTTCCTCGTCCTTTGACTCGTTAGCAAAGTAAGGCTCTAAACTAACAAAGTCATCTGCCTTTCTGTTGAACCGATAAATCTTGGTTGTCCAACAGTGCCGCTGATTTATCTCCACCCACCGTAAAACGAACAATACTTCTTCACCTTCGAATTTACGACGACCGATAAAGAGCGTAGCAGGAAGTTCGTTAATCATGACAGTCACGGAAAAGGTGAATGAAGGGATGGCTTCAATCCACGCGTACGGAATATCCGTTAAACGTTCTGTGTCTGCAAGTAATCCCATCAGCTCTTTATCAGAGATAATTTCAATACCTGCGTATTGCCAACCCAAACCTAACGATTGACGGATAGAATACGGCACCTGTTTGGTGGTGCCGAACTCACGGTACGTTGGGTCGTTAACGGGCAGAAAGGTTACGGGGAGTTGTCTCTTGTGTTCCCTGACAAACGTTAGAAACCGATCTTCTTTCAGACCAAATAAGTCTTTGTGTGCAGTCTCTATAGCTTCACTAATACGTCGAAGCGTGTCTCCATAAATTCTGCGTCTTAACATTATAATTCTCCTAGTCTTGCGTGTGGGGTACGTAGCCTCGGACAAATGTCGGTGGAATCCAGCAAAGTTTTCTTTTTCTTTCACCGTTTCTTGGGCCAACCCAGTATCTACGCCAGTGCGCACGACGAATGTGCGCAGCTTTGGCGTGTTTGATACCCTGCATGGCTTTCAAGTCGGTGTTAAATCCTTTTAGATATTTTACTTGTCCTGGTGTGATATCAACCTTAACATCACGTTCTCGCGGTTTAACGTCGTAACTAATACTACCGTTCTTTTTGATTTCCCTGAACTTAATATCATTAAAAGACTCCCTGTAATTAGGCGGGATTAGCGTGCACAGAAATATCATCGAAGTGGCGGCTTTGGCCAGAGATAACCATAACATCTTCTCTTCTTCGGTCTGTACGCCAGTTGTATAATCAATTTCAACAAGCCCGTTTCCTACACTACGAAGCTCTAACGAACAAGTGGCAATTGTGGTAACTCCTTCTGTTAACCCGTAATCAGTATTTGTAGCGATTATAATAAACCTTTTCTTCCCATTTTTTCGATAGCCGAGAAAGAAAGTCTCATCCTCTTTACCTACGTCGATTGCCACAGTCCATGCGGGTATAAAGTCCAACCATTCTTCAGGGAATTTACTGGGCATCTCAGTCTCGAAAACAAGTTCTCTAAGTGCTTGGTTGGATATTAAGGAAACCCCGCCATATAGCCACCCGATTGCCAACGTTTGTGCGTGAAGGGAACGTGGATCTTTGAGACCTAACTCAGTGTCGTAGGGTATAAAGGAATTGGTTAAATGGTTACGATTCTTTTTTATCCATTTCGAGACAGGATTTTCTTTTGTTTGGTTTTCTTCCATGACATTTTCTAGATGCTGACTCCCCATTTGTCTAAGACAGTCTTTAATACCTTTTACTTTTTTACTTTTGTACAAATACATGGTATATACTCCTAAAATGGTTAAAATAAAGTAACCCTAGCCGAGGCTAGGGTGTCTATTAGTCGATCTTGACGTAGTTTGGATAATTAGCTTTTAGCCACTCCCACAGCTGATATGCAAGTTGGTTTTGGTCAGCACTGATAAGAGCCACTATTTCATGATAAACGCTTTCATTACTCCATATCCGACTATAAAAGCGTCGCCATTCGGGGGCAGTGTAGGGTACGATTACGTCAGGCATATACCCGTTGTGCCAGTCATTAATTATCGAGCGTAGGGCTTCGATACGGATGTCGTAAAGCCGTCGTCCGATAGAAGTCCATGTAATAAGCCCTGGCTGATCGAAGAAATTATCCAGGTTCATTAGTAATGACGCGCGATATCTTGCAACGATACAGCGCGCTGCTTGTGAAGCTATCCAGATGGCGTCCACTGTTTTCGGAGCTAACATGTTACGGATAGACTGTTCTGTGCGATCGCAGTGGTTCAGAAACTCGTGGATAATGTCGCTATTAGAAAGATCGATAATTGCATTTAAGTTCATTTTACTGTCCTAAAATTGTGGAGAGGCGGTCAATGGTGTTTAACAGCGCTACTGTAATTTCGTGGTTGGTTTCTTACGAAATTGAATTAAAATATCCACGGTTATACTCCTTTAGGTTTTTCGTATTTCGATGACAAGTAAATAATCTCAGAACTGCACACCCTTTTCACTAATGCCAGATTTTCAATAAAGATATCTCGAATACGAGACATGGTTTCATTAGTAAGGATATCGCTCCAGCAGACGGTATCCACGATGTTGGTTTCAGCATTTTGTTGCTGTATAACGCCAACGTAAATCGTTTCGAAATCGTCTGGGGAATGGTTTTGTAAATAGTGTGCTGCGTCGACGAACGCCTTTTCCAGTATTGATTCTACCGTAGTGTCTGGGTCAGTTACACGAACTAAATAAGGTCGCTCTATCACTGCGTGAATCCGCCTTTCTAATACGTCTACCAGAAAATCCACCATCGCCTTAGCGTCTAAGATTACCACGGTTTCCCCGTTGTTCTCTTTTGTCAGCTTTCTCTCGTACACTGCTATTGCGTCGTGCAGTTCTAACGTCACCTTACTTCGCATTTCAGTAAGTATTTTATTTAGTCTGTCGCGTGACGAGCTCAGAGAGAAATCAATAAGTAATTTCATGTTAATAATCCTGATAAATGACGTCGGCCCGGTCTTTACGTAACTGGCAGTATGTCACATCCGCACCGTTAGGGATTCGCACACCGGTGTCTTCAAGATAGATAACACCAGTCTGATTACAGAAATAAAAAGACCACAAATACGGATCGCCATGACACCCATTTTCGTAATGATTGAACGGCCAATAACCACGATGTAATTCATCAAAATCATCGCGCTCGATACCGTAAGCAATCATTTCTTTTTCCCACAACTTACTTTCAGCATCATAAGTCGAATACCAGAAACCAACGAGATTCTTTGTCCGTTTGACGTTCATTAAGTCGTTATAAATGGGAAAGAGTGCTTTATTGTAATTTTCTAACATGTTCGGGGAAAGTAGAAAATTCACGTAGTATTCTAGCCATTGATAAACGGCCTCCCAGACATCTTCAGAGGAGAAATGTTCGAATACGGCGTCATCACAATCGTAGTTATCGAAGATCGCTGAGAGATCTATTATGATGTCACGAAGGTCAAAGTTTCGGTTAGTGTTGATAGCGTCAATAACCTCAGAGATGAGGTGAGTAAAGACATTTGTACAGGCTGTTTGTGCGGTGTAAAAGAATTCTCCTTGGACAGTTGACCATTTTGGGTCTTTCAGGCGTTCATTGAAATATTGTGGCCAATTTTTATAAAAGAGTCCCTCGAACAACGAGGGATTAATACGTTGTAATTGAGGGACATAAACTTTCAACATGGTGATTAACTCCGAGGGCTCTACACCTGAATAATATCTATCTAAGAAAGTTTTTAGCGAAATAAGGATCGATGTGAAACGCTTTCACGAGAGAATCATAACCGGAGTGAATCTGATCGGAGTTGAGCAGGAAACGGTCTAGATCGTGAGGCAATATCCAGGCGTCACCTTGTTTGAAAATAGTGTGACCTACAGTTTCTGGAGAAAGCCGAATTTCTTCCGGGAAGGGATACGTTTGTTTCAAATCAAGGTCGGTGGGTTTTAAGGTAACTAAACGTACAGGTCGTTTACTGGCCACCTCCTTAATGAATTGGTTACGATCAAACCAGATAATCTTTTCAGGGTAGCTTTCCAGCTCACTCCAGACTTTGTTAATCACCAGATTAAAGTTGTGTTGCAGTTCACCGGACTGGTTAGCGTAGCCTAAGCACTCTTCTACCAAAGCCGGATTACCGTAAGTGTTCGTAGTACCTTGCGCAATCACCCGTTGTGGGAAACAATCTTTCGGTATATCACAACCTGCATTATACAATGCGATGATTTCCCACAATGAGCGTAAGGCAAGTTCAAGTGCTACTTCCCCGAGTGTATAGTGGTCGTCAGAATAGGGGGCTTTAAAGCCCCACTGCTGACGCGCAATTGCTGAAAAGCGTATCTGAATATAACTCGGTGCCATCGATAACGCTTGACTAAAAACAATCAGCATCAAAGTTCCTTATCGGTCAATATTCGTTTGTTTGAATAATAACCACACCACAGACCGTGATACTTCTCACCGATATACACTAACGCGTATTCAACGTACTGACGTTCTGGACGACGTACAGCGACGTAGAATCGTCCATTCGGTTCTTTGATACGGTTGATTTCCGTACGCGTCGGTAGGTCGATAGCACGCGTCAAAATAGTTTTAACGCCAACTTTCCCGTTAGGGATTTTAATGGAAACGTCAAACCCTTTATCCACGTTTCGGTAAAAGTCTTTGGTGGGTTTACCTTTTTCGTCATAAAGCAAATCGGTAATGTCATTTAAGACAACGTTCGATTTGCCTTCCAAACAGTCACGCAGCCACTCTGCCAGTTCATCTCGAATGGAAATGCAGCGGTATGACAATAACGCAGGACGCAGAATACGACTGATAGACAAGTCTTCGTACATCCACAGGTTCTTGTCTTCGCTAAAGTGCATTTTGTCAACCGGGATACCATTAGCCGCCGCTTCCGCAAACTTCTTACGTTTTACGAACAAGTTGAACACAACGGCGATAGGGTCAAACTGACGCAAACGTGGTACGCCCTCCCAGGCTTTAGCAGCGTGGGCGTTAACCAAATCGTAAACGTTCGTCCACGGTTCACGTGTAAACATCACACAGAACTGCGCATCAGGAATGTATTTCCCAACGAAGACAATATCGTCCTTCTGTTTTGCGTGGTTACCCCCGAACATGTAATAGAGATTTTCACCGTTTACTTTAACCGTAGGGTGTTGCTCATTTACCATCGGGTAGCAGAACTTGGTTACGCAAATATCAGGAAACGCGGCAACGTTAACGCCTTCGCTGACGATTTCTTCCTGCTGTTCTTCCGGGATTTCGTCTGCTGACCAGTACGCCTGATAATCTAAGCCTTCTCCGTGAGCAGAGATGGACGATCCTTTTCGTGCCAGCCCGTCAGCCCGTTCGTTACCGTAATGACCAGAATGTCCTTTGATTTTAAGAACACGAATCCCTTTTCCTTCACGCTTCAGACGTTTCTTAATTTCCCACATCCGTTGAACCAGCTCAAGGTTCGCGATAGGGGTTCCATCAGCCCGTCGCCAGTCCCGCTTAGCCCAACCGTCAATCCAATCGTTAAACGTATTCACAACGTAAGACGCATCGATATAGATAATGTAGTTCTTTGCAACGAACGGTGCTTTTTCGAAAACGGTTAAAAAAGCAACAATCTCTGCAACGTCAGAGTGGTGGTGTTTCGGTACCGGAATAACGCAGTCCACGAACTCAACAGAGTCTGGTAATGTAGGAAGTTTTTCCTCTTTGTTAATCTGGCGATAGCCTGAGGTCGTAATCCCCTCAGGAATGGTAGGGTGGCGATAAACGCCACCGTCAACAATCTCTTCCTTGTTAAACAGGTAGCCGTGAATCCCACCGCCTGTTCCCATCGGTGAGGTTAAATGGCTACCGTCGGTATAAAGTACAGCAACATCAACGTTCTTCATTCTTAATCCCTGGTTAACTGATCACGAATCTGTGGTGGAATATATTCACCGGTTTTCAGTTCTTCGTGACAGGCTTTGGCACGTTCGTACCCGTACTCGCGGGTAATCAGTGCGAGATGATAAATACGTGCGGTGGTATAAGCTTCTTTCGCGGCATCCCACAAAGCATGGTGTTCAAATGCCGGTTTACCCCGCGTCCAGTAAACTTGCTCAACGGTCAAGTCAGGCTCAAAACCAAACGCCAGCGCTAAACGTTCTGCGGTGCGGTCACTGTCTAACGCGCTGAACTTACGGAATTTACCTGGAGGAACGTCACATTGTGCGAACGCGTTCATGAAAATCGGCGAATCGAAATCCGGGCCACGCATGGTGATGACAAAATTGTGTTTACCGGTGATTTCGTCTAACCACTTACGCATCGCCCACAGCGCTTCCGGCATAGGCGTTGTACCGCTCCATGCTTCCGTGTAGGCTTCACGAGACGGTGCGTATTCAGGTTCTCCCTTACCTTCCCACCACCCCACGGTCTGTGGGTCTTCGTGGAACACAGCTTTTGCTTTAGGGTCGTTAGGGTCAATACGCATATACGACGACCCTACCATTTTTAAAGTCGGTACGTCAAAGGCAACTAAGCCTGTGGTTAACAGATACGCATCGGGACGCAGTGATTTGGTTTCTGCGTCAGCACCAATTACCAGCGTCGGTAAGGTGGGTTGAATCGTTTTCGGGTATGTCATGTTAAGCTCCTTTCTCTATACATTAGAAGGGGGTTAAACGTTAAAAAGAAAATACCTCCTGTATCCCGAAGGATACAGGAGGCGTTGTCAGTTCAAACACGTTGTCAGATACTGATCGTAGGCGTCTAATAAAGCTTGCCGGTCAGAGCGATAATTCCACAATAACGAATTCAGTTTACGTGACAAATCCAGACTGATTTCTTGTGGCGTTAACGCTTTGTCGTCTAAAAACATCTTTTCTGGAACGGAATGTAATTTAGGAATTTCAAACCGTTCGCAGATAGGTGCTAACATCGGTGGATTCCACCCGCGTTTGACTGCTTGCTGATTTAAGTTTCGTGTGTAGAGATAAACGTAATAAGCGTATGTATTCACATCCGCAACATATTCCCGCATCGCGTCTTTATCAATCTTCCAATTTAGCATGATAGGCGGCGCTGGCGGAGGTTGTAATGCAGTATAGGATGACCGTTTACCGGGTTCTCCATAGCTATTACTCACCAAACCCACGCACAAAATCATGATGAATAACAGCGATTTCATCGGTTACTCCTTAGGTGAGGATAACGTCTTTATGATCTCCTGACGGAAACTGTTAGCGTTCTGACTACCAACAGGTCGCGCCGAAGCTTCTTTGCGTTGTTCTGGTGTTGAAGCTGGGCTAACAGGAGTTTCTGGTTTCTTAGGTGTTAAATCTTTGGTAGAGTTGTCTTCTTTTACCGTGCTGTACCCGCTTTCATATGGCGGTTTCTGGCCGAGGCAAATAAAGAGCTTGTCGTATAATCTACCATTATCATCTTTCAGTTTGTCACGATCTTGCTTCATCTCTTGGTAAGATTGCGACATGTATTGATCATGAGATTGTACGGTAACGAGCTTGTGAAACTGCACTACGTACGCATAGGAGACGAAAGCCGAGTAGGATAACAAGACTGTGATGATTAAAGTCATTATCTTGTTTGCTCTTGATACGTTTTCTCCTTCTCCTGGTTTAAATGCTTCCATCAACATCTGAATGAAGAACGGAAGCACTTTAAGAAATGAACCCATTGCTCACCTCGGAGTATTTTTAATTATGTTAGACTTACAAGGTTTTATTCAGATACCGGCTCTGTTTGACAATCAGGACGGCGTCACCGCTCCGGTAGGTGAGCTGTCTGATCTGACCCTCTCGTACGCGAAGAGTAAACAGACGTTTACTAAATCCAATCTGCAAGTGCAGTTGGTGACATTTACGTCTAAACGAGAAAAACAGACGGTTGTTGTTCCAGCCGAGTTTTCTGATCATATTCTAACCGTTTCTCAATGGATTTACCAGCAAGCCATCTTGGGGAATCTGAGAAATGACGAACTTGAATTCCAGCGCCTATTATTAGGCCAATTCCAATCAACCATTTCCGGTGTTCAGTCCGGTGCAATGATCCAGACGAACAGTAACTGGTTCCCACGTTGGGTGAGCTGGAAATATGAAGCAACAGCAGATCAAGTACAAGATGACACTGATGTAGATAACCAAATCATAGTTTGGTTCTCGGATGAAGACTTCGACCAGGACTACACGGGTTTTGAAATCGAAGTACAGATGCCGATTGAACCAATCGACACGTTCTTGGCCACAAAGTCAGTCGTTGAAAAAGCGATGGAAGGGTTTAACCTTACCGAACACCATAAGAAAATCAACGAGTTAATGGCAGGGTTCCCGTATACTGCCATCCAGACTAACTACTACACCTGGCATGACCAAGAAAACTACGAGTCAACACTGGTTGTTCCAATGTCGGTTATCATTTACGGACGCGCAGGAAAAAACCCAACGAAAATAAAGCAAGCGTTGCGTGAACACATTCTTGCAAACTCCAGCTTTACGGTTCCGATTGGGGTGAAGGTATTCCCTGAGATCTTTACCACCACGAAATTCACAATGGTTCCGGGGTGGAAAATCCGTGGTATACCGAATGAGGAAGACGTGGCGGCTCTCTATTCCCCCATCCTTCCATATGATTTCTGGGTCAAAGCCATTACAAAGTTTGGGGAATGGTCTGATCAGTCTGTTGCAGAAAGAAATAGTAAAACGGTAAGCAAACCGACGACGGATGTTACCGATTTACCGACCGTGTACAAATCACTGAACATGGTGGTTATCAGTGGTCCTGAGAACGACACTCGTAAGAATACCTTACACGAAACGTTACCAGACTACGCACTGATTGCAACAACGAACCCAGACATTGCACGAATGTCGAAATCCACCACCGAGTGGTTAGCGTTGTTCTTCCAGGCGTTAATCGCAGCGGAAGAATACCATCCGTACCAGACCAGTCTGGATGTCGTGAAACTCGTTGATGAAGCCGATCCAGATAACTACTTCTGGGTGTTTGAATACGATAACGTCGAATACCGTATACTGTCTCGTAAAGCGAAATGGTACACTGAAATCGACGAGGAGTAATGAATGGCTACGCGTTTACCTCTTTTGGTTCCCGTTAACACAACGGGTTTATTTAAGGTAAAAACACCGTTTACGTTAGCCGAAACGGTTATCTTCACGGTGGAGGCATCACGTACCTTCCCAGATTTAGTACGTCAGAATATTGATGTTTACAACGAGTATTACAAGCCCGTTGGGTTGGGGCGAGAAGAATATCTTGCTGATGCTACCGTTAACGCGTCAATACTCACGTTTAAATCACGCGATGGCCAAGTCGTTTATATCCCTGACACTTACGTAGAATCGTGTCCTGGTTTATCAGGAATCGCGTATCAGCGTAATGTGATGGTAGTGGACTTATCGTTTGTACCGGATTATGTAGATGTGTCGGTGATGACTAAAGACGTTTCGGATATTCTTACCCGTACGTTGGGTATTGACCCGAAGGTTGAAATCACGACCATGGAGTATGAAGGGAAAGTGACGGAGGAGCAACACCTGCAAATGGAAGCAGCTCGGAAAAGGAAAATTCGAGAGGCTATTCCGTTGTCAGAACAAGTTACTTCGTTGACAAACGAAAACAAAAAATTAAAAGAGTTAAACAACCAGATGTTAGAGATTCTTAAAGCTAACGGGTTAGTTAACTAAAAGAAATTACCCTACTCCTTTTCGGGAGTAGGGTAGCTTTTATTTTAAATGTCGACTTCCAGCTTACGGTAATCGACGACGCCCTGAGCAATCATAGCAGCAACATCATTCCAGGTACGAAAAATGAAGTAAACGGTATTCCCGTTTAAAAAGATATTGGATTCTTTATCCGGGAATTCATCTTCGTTGAGGTAGTAGTAGGGTTTATCGAATGGGAAGTCACGCTCATCAGAAGAACCAAGTACCGCATAACGATTGCCACAATCGAACAGAATCTTCCAACCTGATACTTCACTATTAATATCAACACGATCGACGATTTCAACAGTAATCGGAGAATGGTCAAGAAAACTGATCGTAATTTCCTCGCAATACCGTTTGAATCGCCAAATATCTGTAGGTACAATTTCAGACGCTGCTATAAGGGAATAAAGTTGTGTTGTGGTGATCTTTTTGTAAACGCTATTGCCATCTCCCAAACGGTCAAATAAGAAATTAGCCAGGAAATTTATATCCTTTAAACGTGTACGGAAAACAGAACCACGACGAATACCATAGGCCAGGTGGGTTAAATATTCAGACGATGGAAACATTTTAATACTCCTAAGATGGAAAAAAGAATAACCCTACTCCCGGAGGAGTAGGGAACTTAAATTACTTTTTGGCTTGACCCAGGTTTTTAAGAACCAGTTCACGAATGTACTTTTGAGTACGTTTCTTCGGTGGTAAAGCCATAAGGGTGTCAACGATTTCCTGCCCCCCGATAACCTTACTGACGAGTTGTTGAACTTGGAAGAGTTCCGCTTCTTCGTCACTGATTTCATTAGCTTGGTCTTTCTGACACAACGCTTCTACCAGGTCAGCTACGGATATTTCTTTTTCGTCACCAGGGAAATCCAGGTTTAACGATTCGAAAACATCACGCTTAACGAGCACAGATTTCAGATCATCGTAGTTTTCACAGACAGCGACTTCTGTACCAGAGACTGGTAGTTCAGCGTCGGCAGCAAACAAATCACCCAGCACTTTATGACTGTGCTCTATTTTTAAAGTGTGGAATGTTTTGGAGGCGTTGGTTAAGACGTAACCAATATGCGGCCAGCTGCTTAGAATGAAACAAACCGTACTTCCAGTTACGCCGATATTGCCCTGACGTGCATTAAAAAAGATTTCTTCAGTGCGAGAAATCTGACCCAGGTCGAAATAGTTTTCTTCTTTAGCCGCGACGATTTCATACTGATTCTTACCCTGCTCTACAACAACTAACCAGTTACCGTGAGCTTCGTGATTGTAGTTTGTTGCTGGAAGAGTTTCGTTACTCGTGCGTGGCTTAATGTCAATGGAAGCTCGACGCATACCCATTGCAAAGTTGAACTTAACTCCGTCTTGATACCCTGAGGCGTAGTCGATCGGGATAATTTCCGAGACACGTTCAATATCCATAATTGTTTCCTGCGTAACGCTTGCAGGATCGGTACCAATTAGATAATTAAACAGAAAGTCGGCTGTAACATCTGCCGATTTCCGGAACTGTGGGAAATTATGACCACGGCGAAAAATATTAGCCAGTGTGTAGATTACTTCAGATGGAAAAGTCATTTTAATAGTCCTCTTTAGGTTTGTTCAAATCAACTAAGGGTTTTGTAAAAAGTTAGAAAAGTGGGAGGTTACGCCATTGGCCTACGGAATAGAAAGCCTTCGGGTGCTTACGAATATAGTCTTTCGCTTCTTCCGGTAACCAGCGCTCACCCGCACGTTTCTGCTGGGCAACAATAACAGCCAGCAGCAAATAAGGATTCTTTGACCCAGGAAATTTTGCATTCGTTTCTAGCGCAATATCCAACATCGATTCCCAGCCCAGTGTTTTAGACTGCGCAGGTAAACGGTCTTCGATATACATCAGCCAGTTCATGATTTCTCTGGGTTTAAATGGGCAGGTATAGTTCGCCCAGCTTATCATGCAAAACTTAATAATCTTTGCAAACACCCACAGCGGTATAGACACGAATACACAGAAAATCACCATTTGTTTCGTAGGGACGTTTACGAACGTCACTAACAATAGAACGGTGATTACCTCTAATACCACGAACCAAAAGCGGGTTGGGTAACGCCAGATAAACTTCAACATAGCTTTGCTCCTTTAGGGGAATAAATAAAAGTACCCCTAATCCAATCGGATTAGGGGCAAGTATTAGAAGAACGGTTGGTTTGGAATCACAGCAAATTCCAGAACGAAGATGTGCTCAGGGGCATCTGCCTGTCGCCAGATTTTGTGTGTAGTCGCCAGTTTTTCCAGAATCGTCAGGAAGCTACGCTGGCAGTAGGTGTTCTCACCCAACAGCAGATTCTGTAACTCTACAGTGGCTTCCATATACGCTTCTTTAAAGACCTGGTTCGGATTGTATTTACCGGTGTAGTGCCACAACAGAACTTTCCCTTGTTCCGTGTCTTTCACACTCGGACGTAATCCGCAAATCCACAACAAGGCAAGGTTGACGTTCCAGTCAAACTCTAAACCTTCTTCTTCGTCATCACCGAAAGCCGTTTTAAGGGCATCGTAAAACTCATGACGCGTTGCAAAGTCTTCGTCGGACTTTATCTGGTCTTCGCTACTGCTACGAACGATGCTATATACATCCTGGGCAGTAAGTTGGGTAGCCTTAGTGATACCTTTATACCAATCGGTTACAACGATGCTCAAAGGGTGACTCCTTGTTTAAATGGAAAACTGGTGTTTATCGTATCCCAAATTCGGTTAACTTCCGCTAACTGAATCTGGCGTTCTGGTTTCTTCGCAAACGCAAGCTGACGAGATGCTACAGGCTTGTCGATTTTCGCACTGTAGAACGTTGCATCTTTCATAAAGCTCGCCATTTCTCGTTGTGCTGCCCGAGACTTGCTTTTAATCCTGGCGTGTGCACCGCTTTCACCCCAGTGATAAGCCAATGCAATTTCTGCAATAGTGGGCTTGCGTTTGAGTCGTTTAGTCAACCCCTTTTCTAAATGTTTAACGTAGACGGAAGCCAATAGCACCGCATTGCGAGGATTATACAAATCCGCGTTACGACTAAGTCCGATTTCATCGCCATAGAGTTTTAGCAAATTACGCTTTGTGCTCGGTAGCATCTGAACCAGACTGTGCGCTTTAGACGTTCGATTATACGCCTTCGGATTAAACCGTGACTCTCGATAGATTAGCGTGGTCATCAATTTAGGATCGACGCCCTGCTTTCGAGAGATTTCCACAATCAACGGTTTTACCCGTTCGAAACGGTCTTGAATCATTTCGAATTCACGATGGTGTTTGGTACTGGGCGCGGATTTGGATGCGTATGCGTTAAACGCGAAAAGTGTTACCAGTAAAAGAAAGAAAATACGAAACATACTAGTTCTCCAGTTGGATTTATACATTTCCGTGTTCCGTAGAACGAAATCACGGCGCGGACAGCTGGAACTCCTTTGTTGTGTGCCCTAATGATAATATCTATTTAAAAAGGTTTGGAATTAAAGGTTTTGCTTCTTGGTAAAGCGTATCAGGTAAATAGAAACAATAGTGTTGTCTCCTCGGTGCAAGTTTCTTTTCGATAAACAAAAAGATTTGTTGACGTTCAGCTTTTGTCAACCAACCGTTAGCCATCCCCAACGGCGGTAAAGCCACCCCACCCTCTAAGTTTTCTGCGGCATCTGCCAACGCGGTGATGCCCGCGATAACATAAGAAACCTGAGATTTCAGTTTCCAA
The DNA here is from genome assembly GCA_006503575.1 of Baylisascaris schroederi. Classification (NCBI taxonomy): domain Eukaryota; kingdom Metazoa; phylum Nematoda; class Chromadorea; order Rhabditida; family Ascarididae; genus Baylisascaris; species Baylisascaris schroederi. The sequence goes on along the minus strand of QEWY01000964.1, from coordinate 6,460 downwards.
TGTGTTTTTGTTGGTAAGAGAATGCAGTTTTCCTCGGGATAAACGTACACATTCCCTATTCGTATTTCGTTAGCGAAGCAACGTTCTCGGTAGTCCTGATAAAGCACAGGATAGCGTTCTCTGCACGCTAAAGCGATACCCCGACCCATCGCCCCTACACAATTTATCGTAACGACCTTGAAGCGTTCAGGCGCGTTAAACAGGTCGTTGTCAATATCCGATTCTGGAAGTATCGTTAGCATAACGGTCTTACCGAATCGGCTATGCGCAGTTGATGCACAGGAATAAACCGCGTACCGCCAATTGCTAACTCAACCAAAATCGCTATATACGTTTTAGACATTAACGATTCCTTTTCACCCATTGACTGATAACGGACTCTAGCCCTTCATGCTCGAGACCGAGGCGTTTCATGGCAAGATGCAATTCCAGCGTGTGCGTAATCTGTTCTCGGGTTTGGGTGTCATTCATTTTCTCCCAGACCTTCTCCAGATTAATGTTAAACTTTGACAGCATATACGCTTCGCGACAGGCACCACGTCGCCACAAACTCGGCTTAACGAACGGTAATTCGATTTCTGGAATCAGCCACAGTAGTTTATTAATCCGTGTGAGTTCACTGCCACCGACTTCGTGACACTGATAACAGATTTGTAAGATGTCGCTGTTATTCAGTGGTTCACTAAATAGATACGGGGTTTGGGTTCCTGGTAACATCTGGATTCTCCTTAGGCTCGAAAGGTGATTCAGGTGGCAGCGTTCCTAACGCATCTTGAATACAGGCTGTCAGTTCAGGTTTACCAAAACACACCTGACCGATCTTACCCACATTGGGATGCTGGAGAAATGCTTTTGCGCGTTCGTATTCTTTCCAGCAAATGCTTGTATCCATTCCACCTACACCGAAACTGTTTAACATAAGTAGCTCTCCTGACGTAAAAATCTCACACTCATAGTGAGGAACGTCAAGAGAGCCTTTATTGTTTTAGAAAGTTTTGCTGAAATCCACCCATTCTTTATCGTGAGAATAGGTTGCTTTGTAGCCACGACGAATGAAATACTCTTTCGCTTCTTTGCACTTCGTGTACATCCCAATGGCAATTTCACCGAATGCTTCATCAGCGGCTATCGCTTTGAAGATTTCTTTCATTACTCCGCGCTGACGGTAATCAGGCAGCACGTATAACGAACGAATTTTGAGTACCCCGTTGCGATTACGGTAACTGCAATAACCCACCGCAACATCGTCGATATAAATCAGAACAACACAGTTGCCTTCGATCAGTTGACGCACGTTTAATTTCGGTACAGCGGTTTTGATTTTCAGCATCGTTGCTTGATGATCTAAGTAACGGTAATGAAGTGCGAGTAAATCTTTCGCTTGTTCTTCACCGATTTTAGAAAGTGCGTTCAACAAATAAATTTCCATTTATCAGACCTTACAGACGCAAAAAGATGAAATTAAAACCAACGTCCAATGATAAAAGCGGCTGCGGCGAGAAGCAGTACGGTAATAAAACCCGCACCCCATGTTAGTTCCGCGTTGTATAAAGCGCCAATTGCAGCATTGGTAGTATTGACAACAGTCATGGTTTCCCCTCGTAAAACGCCCTCCCAGTTACCCAGGAGGGGGTTCTAACTTAACTGTGCGTAGAGCCTTTGAAAGCCCATCCGTACTTTTTAATCAGCCAGTTGAGGGATTTCCCAATAATCCACAACGACCCAAGTGTTAACAGAATACCCTCAATCATGACTTCCCTCCAACACACCGCCACTCACATTCGCGTTGGTGCCAAATTGAACCCCAGGCGAGTCTAATCGCGTACGCTAAGACCACCCATAAAATCGTCGTTATACAAAATAGCACGTACAGAATGGCAACCAGCACCATGACGCTAAACCCTAAAACGCTTAGTAACTGACGCCACCAATCAGTTTGCGTAGACAATTTTTACTCCTTCGTTGTAAACCGCAGGTAGTGTTACGCCTTCAGGTTCAATAACACAGTATGCGGCTTCGTTAAGTTTTGAATGAATTTCTGCTTCGTGAGATACCACCAGTAACTGAGAGAACTCACCGGAATTCGCCAAGGTTTTAATAAACCCAACGAGGTTATTTCGGTGTTCTTCATCCATCCCTTCTGACGGTTCATCCAACAGTAGCGGATACTGATGAAGTTTCAGGGCCTTGTAAGCGGTTAAACGAAACATCAAATTAAAGATGGCTCGTTGTGCTTTCGACCCTTTTCGTACGTCAGGTACCGGTTCAGGATGGGTTTTCAACTGCACTGGGAAGGTGTAGTCTAAGTCACCGTCTGTTAAGTCACACGGCATGACCCGCATAGGGTAGGTCCAGACTTGTTCGATACACCGCGTCATCAATTCCGTGATTCTCACGATAGCGTTGTAGAAGTATTTGCGTAATACCCCTTTCTCGGGTGAGAACGCTTGAATCATCAGTTTGTTATTAAATTGCTGCGCTTGTAAATCTGATAACTCCTTTTCTAACGCAGTAAGTTGGTTGAGTTCGTTTTCCATCTGACGATACCGTTCTCGTGCTGTGGTGAACGCATCCAACTTGTTTTCTCGGGCGTTTAATAACGTTTCGACCACTGTATTAGTCAATGTTACCTTAACATCGTTCTCTAAACGCTCAAAAACCGCATTAAAATTGTCTACAGTGGCTTTAAGTTCGTTTAGATAACAAAAGGCATCATTAGCAACTGCGTGCTCTCTACGGCGCTCTGAGAGCGTTTCTGTCGCCTTACCCAAACGTTCCTGCTGGAAGGCAATTTTCTGCTGTAGTGCACCGTCAACGTTACCTACCGCTGCAACCGCGTTTGCCCACTCTTTTTCCGCTTTAGCAAAACGGTGTTTCGTTTCGTGGTATTCAATCGCAGAATAAAGTTCACGATCGAACTCTGCGCACAAACTGCCGAACTGACTGCGGTTATCCGTAAAGACATTCCGCTCCTGGAGACGTTTAAAGAACAAGCTCAATACCGGGTCTTTCGAGTATGTTAAAACGATTTCCCGTACTTGACGCATGTAATTAACGTCCGACTCCAATTCCGTACGGTCTCGCAACACGGAATCAAGTTGAGTCTGTAACGTATTACGTTGCTCCATCTGCCCACGAATGGCTTCTTCCAATTCAGGCAGCGATCGACGCACACCCGGACGGAATTTAAATTGACACTGCGGACAATCAACCTCGGCGGTTTCTAAATAGTGATTCCGTTCGTGGTTGAGGTTCTGCAATACGTTTTCAACGCGTTGCAGTCGGTCACGCAACCCAGACGAGTTTTGGTCTAAGGTCAACAGTTTCTCTTCCAGTACGTTCAACCGTTCCGTTGATTTAATAGCATCCAGCGTTGTTCCTAAACGTTGTCCCCAGACACGCGCATCGGTTGCTGCTTTAAGCTGGTCGATGTTAACGGTCTCTGCAAACAGTTCAGGGAAAAGGTGTTCGGTGTCCCACTGCTTTAATAACTCTCGCAGCTTCGCAACCGTGTTTTTTAACCCTTCGTGATTTCGCATCAGGTAATCTTGGCGGGTAGACTCGTCCATCAACAAAGACAAATCTTTGTTTAGCATAGACAGCTCTGTTTCAGCAGAGACCACCGCTTCACGGGCAGTGGCTTCAACGCGTCGTGCTTCCTCTACCTGTTCTTCCGTAGGTAATCCACCACGGTGTTCTAAGATAGCATTAATCGGTGCTTCGATTTTAAGCAATAACGATTGAATCGTTGCCACCGTAACGTCACGATTCAGACCCGGCAGCTGTTCAATCTGTTTGTTGAGTTCACGTAAATCCGCTTCTAATGCTTTTAACCGCGTTGCTAACTGCTGACGTTCCTCTTCGTTATCAATCACGCGAGTACGCAACTCTGCAATCTTGCGGCTGGTGATTTCAATACCACCGTTTAGCATCGTCAGGTTTTTTCGTAAACGTTGATAAAAACCTAACGCGTACGTTAAGTCTGATGTACTTAAACGGTAGAACCACTTACGGCGCAGTTCCGTCCCTGCATCCGTTAAAAGCACTTCCCCGTTCAGTAACTCTTTAATCTCTTTTGTAATGCCCGTGATTTCTTCCACGCGAGAGTTGTACACTTTCGCATTACCCTGCTCGACGATCTTAGTACCCGTCGTCAGGTTCTCGATATCGCAAACCAGTGAGTTGCCTTTACGTGCAACCTTAAACTTGTAACGATGGTCGTTAACCAAACAGATATTGGTGTAAGAACCCCCGTCACGGAATTCGGATTTCGAAGGTGCGATAGGTAGAAACACGGACAGTAAGCTGGTCTTACCGCAGCCGTTACCACCGAGGATAATGGTAGTCGGGGAATGGATAGTAAAATCGAAGGTTTCGATTTCGTGTAACCCCATTCCGGTAAATCCTTTAAGTACAATACGTTCAACTTTTAACATGTCCACCTCCATATTCACGGAGCGTGGTGTAAAAAGAAAAAAAAATAAAAGAGAAGGGAGAGAACCCGAAGGTTCTCTCGCGGTATTACGGCTGATAGAGCTTGTAGCCCATCTCCTGCCAGTTTTGGATATTTTTCGATTGCTCAACCCAAGCCTGGCCTGCATCTGACGCAACAACTTCCATCGTCAGTAAACAAATCAGATTGGTAACGGGAACACATTTGCCTGGCGTAACGTCATCTAAATACACCGGATACAGGTACGGCGATTTGATGCTTTGGTACGGATAGGAATAATGCGTTCCTGCGACCCAACCTTCTTCTACCGGACAGAGGTTAAAAGTACGCGTTTCTGGGATTTCCCCTTCGGAGATCCAGTTTACAACGTCGGCTTTAATACGGCCGTTGTCGATGTAGTAGAACACAACACGTTGTGGGATACCTGCACCCCCAGTAGGGTCTATTGCTTCCAGCGCTTTAAACGGTGTGGTGTTCAGCGTAGTACGGTTGTCTAACGCGTACATCAGCTTTTCGTAAGCGGTTGGTGTTTTACGTTCAAAATATGCTTTCAAACGCGGGTACGCTAAGAACCCTTCGACTTCTTCCTCCATTAAATCGATGAATAACGGAGAGTGCGGATTAGCTTCGTTTCGATGCATCGCTTCGATAAAACGAACCAAAGTAATTTCGTTCATGTTTCAGTTTCCTTGGGCAAAAAAGAAGCCCCGTACACAGCGGGGCCGGGCTAATCACAGCCCTAAGTGCGTGAGTGATAAGATAGGCTGTGAGACACCCTGGATAGTAGCGTGGGAACGATACATTTCGGCGTTGGTTGAGAATACCTCGTTAGCGATAATGCATTCACCCGTCTCTAAAGATAGGAGATAAATGTAATCGCTCCATACGCTTTGTACCAAGACCCACTCTAAGGATGGACCACAGTCCGATGTTGCTTGCAAATAGTGGAAATAAGGACGTATTGCATCCACCGCCGCATTAAAACGACGATGATAAATTCGTGTTAAGTCAAACGACCAAATCGTTTCCAGGTCAATAGGGCGTAAAGTACGCACGGTTTTGATAATAGTTTCCTGGTCGTTGTGCCGTGCTGCATCAGCAATCAATAACAGTTTCCAAGCCACCGTTAAGTTGTGGCGAATATATTCAGGCTTAGCCGTCAGTTCATGATGGAATTGGGCTGCTTGATAAACATTAGATAAACGCATTTTAATTCTCCTTTAGGTAAAACAAGTCGTAAAAAGGACCCCGGACGAATCGGCACGAACCGGGGTCAAGACTACACATCAGTAATCTAATTCGATAGCGCCTAGCATCTCACCGCGTTCTTCGATGACGATAAGATGACGGTCACGTGATTTGCTTTTCGCAAGGGTTAATACAACCGTGGGGTCACACGTTTTGGTCGTTACAGGAAGTACCTCTTTTGCTACAGAGTCAAGTACGAAATAATAACCCGCAGGACAGGTTGTCCCGCCGTCTGCTTTTACGAGTATATAGCGTCCATCTGCGCCAACTTCTTGGCATTCGCCTGCATCGCCTTCGCAGACTTCAAAACCCGGTGGGTTGTAGTGATAGTCTGTGTTCGTTGCCGGGGTAAGTAATAAATCATCGATGTGTGTAGAAGCCATAACTCCGATTGAGAAAAACGCCAACAAAGCGCAGATAAGACGCATGGTTTACTCCTTAGATTTTAAGTTTGTCCTGAGCTACAACGATTGGTGCTCCAGAGGTGTCGATAACCCCTACAGTCGGCACACCATTTTTGATTTTGAAGAACGGTTTGTTTTCGCCTGAACACAATTGGTTGTCTTTGTATTCAATTTTCTGTGCTTTCCCAGTTTCCAGGTTGAGTACCGACATAGGGCTGTCGTAGCACCAGGCACCACCTTGCTCAACAACGAAAACATATCTGTTACCTTTGTATTCAAACAAATTCTTTGTCTGGCAATACAGACCGTCAATTTCTGTGCAGTAGAATTCATCGGTACTGTTGACGTATTTGAT
>QEWY01000957.1:156424-223357 GCA_006503575.1 Baylisascaris schroederi | reverse complement strand
GATAAAAGTTTCATTATTTTAAAGCGGTAAGTACTCCTTAGCAATGAGAAACAAGCAACGAGAGCAAACATTAAATATCGATAATATATCTCCGGCTAAACCACAATAGAAATCATCACATTATATGGTTTAAACCTTCATCGATATAGCAGCGGTAAATGACTGCACAATACTTCCCTACAATTTTTCATCATCGAATGAAAAGAAACACTGCGAATGACGTCTTATCCTATAAGAACTACCTATGGAACTGACAAAGGCACTCACGGCGAAGAGAAATAATTCTAGCATATGTCAAAAAAATGTGTAGAAAAAATAGAAAGGGGCTATAATTTGTACAACTTATGAAGGAAAACACTTGGAAAATTTTGAGATTGAAGTAGTAATTATGAGTTCTTTGATGGAAGTATATTTATTTTTCAGTGTAACTGCTCTATATATACTCTTTAAGATGAAGTTTCTTTCATCGAATATACTTAACTCTTTAAGATGGGGATAAAATACCTTTTAATCTTTGGTAGTGTATGGGTAAGTAATATATCTCGGGTATTGCAACGGTTTAAAAAGTTCATAGACGATCGACCTACTACTAAGGCATGCACACTTCAATTACATCAACGAAATAAGACTTATGCATTTTTCAAATGTATATTCTTGACATCGAAAGAAGTTTATATTGTTCGTTTATAGGTGAAATGTCGAAGCATGGGTAAATTACCGATGCATCAACGTTACGAGCGAATGATGCAAATAGTTAAGAATAAATATATGAATAGAAGAAATCAACCGGAATGAAATCGTTGTTTGCTGGATGTGGTGGAATATTGCCAATCACGCTGATCGCCTCTTCAAGGAGAGCACATTTCGCTCTCAACTGCTCTTCGATAACCATTAAATCAGCTCTCATCTCTTCGAGTCCTCTTGCAACGCTCATTTCTTCAATACTTAAGAAAATGCGAATTAAAATCTAACTTATTTTATTCTATAACTCAACTGATGACACTAAAACATAGTATAATTATCGATGGGTGAGATAATCAACGTCAAAAATGTTTACATAGTCGCTAAATTATATAAGCATTTCTAATATAGCAAATCACTGCTGTTGAAACTTCAACCTTCTAAGTGGGGACAATGAATGAGGTGCATATCGATGTTTCAATGTATAAGGAAATAAGGTAGCTCTTTTTGAGGAATAGCTCGACTATCTGGATGATTAGTTGTCTCAAGAACATTCAATGGGACGTCTGAAGAAATAACTGCCTATGATGCTTCAAGTTAGTTAAGATACGCGTTTTTAATCGCTTACAAAAAAGCAAATTTTCGCAACTTCCCGCTAGTGTCCTACATTCGTTGGAAAATCACCTCTGATCGATTCCATTCTCATAATATCGAGTAATACAACAATGTTTAGTTTTCTCCTTATAATATGAGAGGGCATCTTCTCGAAAATTTTTAAAAACTAAATACTCAAAAATGAAACGACGCCAAAATCCATAACAAACGTCGAAAATTAACTCTAAAAATCTCATCGATGATAAGAAAAGTTCACTTTTATCTATCGTTCTATTTCTTCCTAAGTCATTACATAGTAAATTAAAACTTCTGTAGGAAAACTTCATTCATCAACTCAGATTTCTGACCATTGCTTCTTCGATAATGCTTTAACCGATCCTTCCTGTTCTTCCCGGATTCCGGTCCCATATGACAGTCTATGACATAATGTATTTCCCAATTCGGTGATCTCGGCTCTTTTCATTTAGATTCCACTTTTTTTGAGAAGCTAACCTTCCAATTGCAGTCTTCCCAACTCATTTTTCGAGTTTTCTTCCAACCATGAAAAATTTTAAGTTCTTCAGAAGGAATACAGCAACCTTTATCCACAATAACCCAGCAGGTTTATTTCTATGCCAACCTCAAGGAAAAGCAGAACAACGGAAAAACCATTATACCTTTACATAGCTTTAGAATAAGAGGGGCCCTAAGCGTTACCGACTTCTGTCAGCCACAGGTAAAGGCTTTTCACAGCTGCCAAGGGTCCTCTTACCAGGTTTCATTCAATATTCTGAACATGCACCGAAATATTTGTGAAACACATCCCTTGGTGCTGTGTACTGAACCGCATTTAAATCAGCCATCCCCAGAAGCAAATGAACCTTCTCGTACTCGACTTTTTGCTCTGAGGGGATCAAAGCCAATCAGCAGATCTAATTTTTCCCGGAACCGTAGTCAGTAAGGACCGGCTCGTTTTCTGTGCAATCTGAATCCTAGGCTGCCTGAGTTCCGCGCCACTGGAGTTGGAGCTGCTTCTCTTACTGGAGTCACTTGTCACCGATCTCAATCCTCAGTTTTCTTCATCAAACTCTGGCGAAATTACCTCACTGGCGTTAAAATGTACATTCTGAATCCTAAGGACTCATCCTTTGCGCACCTCGAAAATCAACCATCACAACCATATGAAGATTACATACTGCTTGTTCAAATAGTCCTACCTACAACAGAAGGGCGAAGGAAGAAGGATGTACCACATAAACATACCACACTTCCCTGAACGGAGCAAAAGGATTACCTAAGTACTTTTCGTAGTGTTCGAAACGCTAATAAGTATCCTGAAGCAACCTCTTTTTTCCTGTCTTTCTCAAGTTTCGATAGGAAGGTGTTTTATCCGAGAGAAAATTTTCAGTTTTATCTCATCCTCAGAATGCAGTGTTCTACCAATGGACGCATTCCATCTAAGAAAATATGGCATTTGTAATAATTCAGAAGCACTAGTATACTAAAAGCATTGTTCGTATCTCAACAACAATTAGAGCACTTAAATGCACAACAGAAAAGTATCGTAAATGAAGCAAATCGAAAGCAAAAGTTTCATACAGCGATGCCACAAACGTAACGAAAGTTTTTATTCAATAAAGCACAAACAACTAGCCTAAACTCAGCAAAACAAAAACAGTACACAAATAGCAATCGAATCTAGCTGCTGTTCTACTCTCGTACTTCAATCCCCTTTTGCTTATCCTCTCTCCCACTTTCGCCGCATATCGTTAAACTTAACCGAAAATTGCAATATGCTCTCTTCAAACATTTCAATTTATGCAGATGTAGCTACCCTTAAACCTAAAATTAATGTGGAGGAAATGATATCCCCATGAGCCGAAAACAAAAGTTTGAAAGAAGCCTCCACAGCAAGAGGCACCATACCCGGAAGAATCCGTCCCACAAGTGCTTCGGAATAAAGTTCTTAGGTGAAAAACATTTTTTATGACTTCAGCCAAATCCACCACATCGAGGAAAGCACTCCTATGAACCCAACGACTACCGATGACTCAACAGAAAGAGAAAGCCGACATCCTCTACAGAAATCGGAGCGAAGTTAGAGAGTGCGGTATTGCTATTCAATCGTCTGTGGTGCACAAGTGCATGAGTGGGATATTCGAGTAGAACAACAACAATCCTAGTTTATGTTTTACAGCAATAAAGCATACAACCGCGTTTAGTAGGCATAATGTCCATGCTGTTCGTATTGGTTCCGAATTTTCTGCGCGTACCATTTCCCGTAGTCGATCCACGTCGAAGATATAGGCTGATACGTCCATGCCTTATAATCCCAACGCTCACCCTCCAAGTGCTTCACTCGCTGCTCAATTTGCCTGCAGATTCGGGAATTTTCATTTTAAGCATCTCCAAACTTTCCCACAGAAAAAGGAAATATTGCAATCGTGCATTAAATTAGCACTGGTATTGAAGTATCTTAAAAGTGGTGGCGAGACCATACTTCTAAGTGACTGATCGTTGCATAAATCTTCTTACATGCGTCAATCTTCCTACATCACATCATTCCGTAAGCCATCGAAAATAAACAGCACATAGAGAAACGACAAGGGACATTTTTCTCAGAACGTCCACCCGTAAGATTAGTTATAAATGCCGTCTTTACTTTCATAATGAATTTTGCCTTCTTTCATTTTTGAGCTCTCCCAACGAGGCGAAAAATCCACAGGAAACATGCATACCTCCACCTGGCAACCATAGCTAATTTCTCGTAATAAGCGAGTTGCCTCTCGTGATGTTCAATATCCGAGACGCCGAAATGTTTTGCCCACCATTGGCGCACAGGTGTTCTCTCGAATTGCCAATAATGTGGAGGGGGTCCTTCCTCTGGATAGTCTTTCAGCTCACATGCACCTCAAATATTAAAACAAAAAATAACGAGAAGCGACGTACGAGGCATATCACATGCTTTCTTTTCAAATATTGGCCATCTAATTTCGCAAACGTCGAAGGAAAAAATAAAACAAAGAGGCCAATTCCGCATTGATTTTTTCCTACGCAATCGGTCAAAAAATAATAGATGAAAGCATTCTTATATGCAAAGCACTTCGTTGATAGCATCATAAAGAGTCGAGTCAAATAAAACTTCAGTTTGAAAATGGTGCTGTGCCCCAAAGATGAATGCTTAGTTTGATACGCTTTAATCAGAAATTCATTTCCCCTTGAGTTCATATTCGTCCGGAAATATGAACTCAAAAGAAATGAATTTGTCGAATATAGCTATATCTAAAGGGAAAACGACCAATCGAGATGGATTTTCATGCGCTCGCATATGCACTAAGTGGTCGATAATCGGATCGAAGGAAAAGATGAGTTCGAAATGATGAACGTGTAAAGTGTTCCCAATACTAGTTAATATCCTGAGAGAGGAGATCCCCAAGGATGCGGATTACGATTAAAAAAAAACCCAACCAGGATCAACCTCTGACAATATTGCCAGCATAGCCAATCGCGAAATGAGTTCACTACCTATGAACGGACATAAGAGGCATCAACAAGCGTAACTTCCGTATGAGGAAATGTATTAAAAAGTACCATGAACAATGTGATTGTAGATGAGGCATAGAAGTACCGGCAAGAAGCCGATACCAATGAAATAGAAATGCGTCACATCCTTCACTCGATTCACTATCAATTGACCAGGACGCTTGCGGAAAAGAGCTGCATGCGAATAACGAGCTTGAAGTGCTGAAAATACAACGCTTATAACGCGATAAAAACGTTAAACTTCCCAATGTCAACCTCGAAGGATTTCATTTATTTTCTTTGTTATCTATTAAAACGAATTTTTTTTTTTTTGAAATTTTTATAAAGATGCTCGAACAAGTTGGATTTGAAAATATATATTAGTCTTATGCGAAAATGAAATTTTGATTGCTAACTTAAAAAATGAGATCGCATCTACCATGATGATAATGAAAAAGAATTCACAATCGACATTGCATTCATATGCTATATAGAAATCCTAGTTAATCTTTTCCCATTCTACGGTAGCAAAACGTACCTTAAAATACTCAGTGCAATAATCTAAACCTTTTCGTGATCAGTTTCCCACTTTTTCGACCAAAATTATACAAAATTCAAAAAAAAAAAAGAAGGAAATCTCAGCGCAACATGAATCAATACTTAGGGGAAACTCTAAAACAGAGAAGAAAGATTCGAGAGGATGACTTCTGAGAATCGCATAAAATAGTGATATTGACTGATGCGACAAATGCATCATTCACATCTCTAAAATGTGAAGTGATTCCATTGCGTTTCTATGCCGCAAATTTATTTGAGCGAAGAAATTCATATGTTTCCCACTAAAAAAAAAAAAAAAAAAAAACCAATGTGATCAACGAAATATGTGGTATCTTCTTGGTACATCTAATACCAAAGAGTGCTCTTCACTAATTGGCTCACCTGTCATTGCAGGACAGAATGCCGTAAGTTTACAATAGGAATGATATAGAGGCATTCAGTAAAATAAGGAGTATTCTTTTATTAGCTTCTCAATTTGAAACACTTATAGGAAAGGCAGCAAAAAATAAATATTGAATAAAGAAAGCCATGATGATACCTGTAATTTCTGCAGGACGCAGCATTCCCAGCGTTCGGCCAATAGGTGCCGCAAGTTTGCTCAGTGCACCCATCCTTTAAAGGCCCGTCCTCCCTGAAATTTCCCGTCTACACGAAACAGCTTCGATAACTCAAATTTTACCTGCTGCGTTTCCCATGGACACAACTTAGGTGAAAGACCTTCGAAAAAAAAAGGAACTTTCCGGAGAGCGGTGGAGAATGCTCAAAATTTTCGACTTTGTAGGACATTATCTCGTGTATACTTCACCTCGGAAAATGATAAGACTTGAGCGGCGGATTCGTATCACTCTTTACAATCTAACACTATTAGCCGCATTACAGTGCAAACGAAGCGATGCTGACAGCTAGGCTGGCGTAGCCGAAAGCAGTTAAAATTTATTTTCCCATAAGTGGCATTGTCTCGAACACAGAACCAGCTGTCATAAATAATGCACGCACTTATGTGAATGAAGAGCAACTATCCCATTCGTAAACGTTCTATTGCTTTCAGTAAGCAAATAAATCAAACTTTTAATAGAAGAAAATGAAAAACAGGTAAACATTCGTAAAGGTAGTTCAACCGATAGGCAACATTTACACAACTCTTACAAAGTACTGCTAACGACAAAGCAGAAAAAATGTCAACCATGCTGTCAACATCACTATCTTTGCATCGTTGTGCAGCCAAAATATGAATAATGCATACTTGAAATGAGATCTACACAATCAGACGGGCACTTATCCCACTTCGTTCCGAGGATCAATAAGAAAAAGTTTTTGCATTTGTGGATGAACTCCTTTCCGAGCATCCTCGAGTTTTTAATCCCACTATATCCTCGTCGGATTTTCAAATTTCTTCATAACCTATTTATTGCCTGATTGCAGATCACCCTTTCGGAAATTCAGAAATCTATGGCTACCTCGATGTAAATGCAGGCGGGGGGCGTACCCATGTCGTACAAGCAGATGGCATCGCCAACCATGCGTATGACTTCTCCTTAGGTGTAAAAAACAGGATTTCAGTAATTTAGATACTCATGATTGGAAACTGACTGGGAACTTATGCGATTTACTATAAGCTTTAACTTCCGCTATCGTATAAGCTTAAACGCCAAGCTTTATTCATTCAAAAAGGATTACTATGTTGCAACAATAAGCACTCATAAGAGGAAAAAATTCGCAACAAAAAAGCCATAAAGAGATAATAACAAAACTCAAATAACGTATTAAATTCAACTGAAAGAAGAGTGGAATAAATGTTCAAGTGTTATATTATGACTAAAGCCTAAGTGCACGTGCACCTATCTAAAGCACACCACATCGAAGCAAGCTTCAAACATCTACTAGACAACTCGAGCGAACGAATGCATCGCAACCTCTAGACCGGAAAAAACAGCTCGAGAGTTAACCTCACCCAAGTCGAGAAAATAGGCAGAGGCAAACAAGCAGACAACAGCTAGCACCAAAGATTCTGTGACTAGGCGAAAAAGAGGCTCACCAATAACCGTATAGAAAATCACATAGGATAATGCGTCAAATGAAAAACTGAGCATACTAGAGACTTCTTGAGTTCTTTTATAGCAAACATAAACGAAACCCACGACGATAGAGAGTGCAAAATAACGGATGGCGCTACAGAGGTGGTGAATTTGTGCTAAAGGCGACAAACATTTTTGCACTGAAACATAAAACATAGCTATGTCATCCGCCGAGTTTAAAGTTGAAAATGTTGGCTAGAAAATTGCTTCTTGTTAGATAAAATCAAAGTACGCAATTTTCCTTCTTCAAATGCCAAAAAAACTTCCGGTCAGTCGAAAAAAATTCCTGATCAACCTTATCAGCCAATCGAATCAGAACCTCAGCAAACGATCGATGCATTTCATTTTTGAGTGCAAAAGTGCTCTAAAAAGTGCTACGAGATTGTTTAAAGCATATTTTGGCACGTTAGCAAAGAGCTCACTGAAGGCTAACAATCAGTGCAAGATTTCCATTTTTAAGAAACATTTCATAACAGCATATAAGTCACAAAAAATGGTGTTAGCAATCAGCAAAGTGAATTCCGGTATTTTTTTTTCAACCGGAAGCGCCCGATGAAAGTCAAGACTTGATCCTGAGCGGATGCGTTTGCGTACTAAGTAGCAGGTATTTTTGAAATGCACCCGGTTAGAAGCTACTTTCGATTATAAACGAATATCTTCACAAATTGTATGAGCTGTAAAATATCTTTAAAATATTTTCCCGTTCTAATATTCACTGTTGTCCGCAGCACTGATTGAAATTTTTAAACAAGCCCCCCCCCCTTTCCCAAGAAAAAAACCGTTGAAGTGATAGCAGGTTTTTATTCCCCCAAAATTTGTTTATTTTAACATCCCAAAAATGGGGATACACGAAAAAAAAAGAGCACTCGAACCGAGACTGGAAAGAAAGACTGCAGAGCATAGAATCGACAACTACAAAACGAAACCCGCAAGTGGTTGTTTCGAACCAACAAACTTTCAGCAATGCTTTACTTTCAAATGCATTTTCATATTCTATTGTAATATAAATGAAACAAGCGCCTATAACCAGTCACTCTGTTGAACTATGGAGTAAAATAAACATGAATGGAGAAGAAATCCGTGACCCTTTCACCAAGAAGATGAAGGAATCCATCGCAGAGGCAGAGATTCCATTTCTATGCCATCATGATCAGGGTTATCCCCGATTAAATCATTGCTGAGAAAGTATTCAGATCGTAGTAGTTGGCTTCCTTACAATGCTCTACCGAACCTATGACAATGAATCTAGGCACGAATTGAATATACGTGAAGATATTATGTGCACCAATTTAGAGCACTATCATATAGTCATTCAATCTTCGACAATTGTGATTTTCTTTAGTTCAGCAACAACGAATCCTCTCAGCGCATCTTATAAGACCGATTACTTTATTTGTGAAACAATTCGCGACGGGAACAACATTATGTAACTCACCAGTGCATAAATAATACACAAATCAGCGAATATTTCTTGGGCTTATTGCAACTGACTATCTCTTGAATGCAAATGCAAAAACTCCTCAACAGAAAGGATTTTTTTTTTCTGCATTTTCAACAAATACTTCTTTCATAATGATGCGATCTACCAAATTTTTTCTTTTTAAAGTAGTAAACTCCCAAATAACAACACTTCAGAGGAACGTCCTCTATCAATGAGTATACTTCTCTTTCGAAATGTTGACTCCAATGTGTACCATACTTGTGCCGTCCAGAAAGCCTTAAACACCCTATCAAATACCAACAAAGGTCATTTAGAACAATTTAGCAGCGCTTTCATAAAGAATACTTGAATCCCCTCTCATCCGTAGTATATTTCCTACAAAACAAAGTATATTTTTACAATTATTAGCCCACTTAGAAACATCTCATAACAATTGCAACTGAAAAATAAATAATTCGTATCACTGCGATGGTGAGCCTGTCTTCGCATCCAAATGCCGATGGACCATTTCTTCCTTCAGAATCAAATGGGACACCTAGAAATCACATATAATTAAATCTTTAAATGGATTGTTTGCAATAGCGAATCGCCTCACTTCCTCTTCTCTCCCTTCCCCGATCCCTATATCAGAATGAATGATTTTAAAAATCGAACTGATAAGAAACGAGGCATGAAAGCAACGCTTCTAAAGAAGCATCAAAGAGTGAAATATGCCACTTATTAAATGAGCAGTGGGGAAATTCTATCAATAAAACACACCCTTAATGTTACTATCAAACTGTTTTACAGGTAAACAGTGCTTAAAGAAATATTCCACATGCTAAATATAACTGCTTTGGTCATTGTTCAATGAATAATCCAACACTACAAACTACACCTGAAGAAACTAAAATTATGAGGCGATCACATTGTCTCTTCATTTGCGCAACAACCAAAAATATGAAACAGTAATCTTTTTTGTGCAAGTAGATCATTCATGCATACGTAGCAATTGTATACGATAACCAGATGATGCCATTCTTCGCTTAATAGACTGTGAAATAAATCAATAATATGAGAGGTTTTAAAAAATGAGAAAGCATATATAAGTTTGCTTGGGAAGAAGCCTTCAAATGAAATCCCCTAAATGCTCTTCCTCCAGATCTATATGAAAGTGAAAACCTCTTCCTCATGTTGGAGATCGCCCTCGCTCCCCTCTACGGTAAGCATCAAAAACAACTGCATCCGAATTTACCTTGTTGAGAATATCGGTCAGCTTGCGAACGGAACTTGCCCATTGATCAAGCTGCTCAACATTCGCTTTCCGTGCGCGTAAATTCACAATGCGCAAAGGTCTGTGGATTTTCGCATCCGGAATGGCACCGCTCACTATCATATTGCATAAGAACTTTTCCATATCCTGAAAATGCAACCGGAAGTACCTTATCTATACTTCCATACCGGACATCATAAAATACCATCAGAAACATAAGACCAGAGACCTCAGTCCTCCACCTTTGTGCAATCATATTAAAGATAGAGTGGGTAGCGGAGATGACAGAGGTCAGTTAGCACATCCGCAGGCTCTTGCTTGCCAATCTACTCTTATTTCCTTCAAAATCACTCCATAGGTGTTCCAAAAATTGTGGCAATTCCAACGACCAGAATTCAAAACAACAGAGAGCACGAAAAAATAGAAATGCAGCACTTATGAAATCATGCAGTTTAGCCGATATCATCGGTGTTCACCGATGACGTCGGCTAAACAACTATGAAAACGATTCAGTACAAATTGTATTGCGATTTCCAACAATACGCACCATACATGCCACTTATCTGCAATAATGTGGTCCAGATATATATTTAATATGGTCCAGGCATATGTTTGTTTGCAGTGCCTATCTATTACAGTAAAAAAAAAAAGCATGTTGCCAGATTACTGTTTATTATTGTCAAATAAACAAACGTACAAAATACGTTGCAGTTTCCAAATAAGCCAATACAACCAGGAAAGAGAAAGAAGCGAAGTTTCCTTCCCTATTTGTCGGTGACATTCCCTCTCCTTTCATAGCACCTTTCACTTCCTTCAGCAAATAGGTTATTAAAAAACAAAACTACGCATTCAAAGAATTTCATCATAAAAGTTTCTAAAAAAAAAAAAAAAAAACGAACACAATCTCTTCTATTCTACGATGGTAGCAAATAGAATGATAGTAGAAGCAACCTACTTCGACAGGGTAATCGAGTAATTCGGCCATCCGATCAAACGTTATTTGAGTATAATATTTCGCGATCATACGCATGTTCTATAATAAATTTATTTACTAGTCGTACAGCAGTGCTCATAATCACATAAAAATTCTCTAAAATATCTCTCTATATTCTTTGCCGATCGCCATATTAAGTTGATGAAGCATTTCTATAATCTTTGAAAACATCAACTCTACGAGACCTTTGCGCAGTTTAAACCATACTAACAGCTCTCATAAGCCATCGTACCGATGATCTCAGCGAAAAACGTATATGACTTTATGAAACGGAGTCAAATCAGGCATGTTGGGTATGACTCGTCAGATGCCTCGACGGTTTCCCGTACCACTTCTACCCATTGTCCCCTATAAGCACAGCATTCCATTGGTGGAAATAAACTTAAATTCCCGGAAAACACCAGGAATCAAGAAATCAGACGCAGAAAGGCAAGAAGACAGTATCATGGCTTGCCATCACTGACTGCTCATATTGTCAGTGGCTGAGTTGACAATTTCAGCACGCGCTGCACGATTTCAAGCATGCAACGAAACCGCTGCAGCAAGTCAATTCACATCAATCATAGCGAATTAAGCTTCCCTTCTATTCTCAAAAAAATAACGGCTTCACAAATGCCCATGCCTATAGCAATCTATATAAATAACCTGCAAGATCAAAGCTAGCCAAAAGAAGTACAACGTCTCAGCGCAACCCGAATCCAAGAACCTATCGCTGCCTGAAAACTTTACACACACGCTTTTTAATCATGCAGAGGTATCTTCCCATGTGGCCAGGTTTCTGGACACAGCTTTGCAGGGTCCCTTCACCTCAAAATTTTTCACCTGCGACTTTTTCCTTTTCGTTTGCTAAATTTTTTTTTATAATCCACTCAGAGCATAATGGTACGCATGTATAAATGAGTAACGCGATGGGAAATCAAAGCAACAAAAAAGAAAGGAAGAAAGCGTCAACACACATGTTCCCCAACACGAGTTTGCAGATCAGCCCAACGCTTATTGCCACTTTCGGTTGCATCGAACACGTCGGTAGCAGGACAAGTCGCCGTGCCACGTCTCAAGAGATCCTCGAACGTCGATAGCATCGTATCCTCAAACCAACAGATGGTCATCATATGCGTCATCAACTGCTTCATAAAATCAGTAACATATCATACACTATGCAATCGCTACAGTAATTGTTTCCATATACATTGGCCCATACTATGCACTAAATATTACAGCATAGCACCATATATAGTACAGCGTTCTAAAATAAAATAAAACGTGGTCATTTCAACAAACTGCCCTCTAAGAGAAAAGGTTTCTCGAAAGATTTTCATCTAAAATTGGAAGATCTCATAAAAAAAGGTCTAATAAACGGTAAGTAGAATATAAACTAAAGCAAATTATATTAGCAGAACAAAAAAAAAAGGTAAGGAAAGATGGAACAGCACAAGGTGTTCGAATAACCTTCCAAAATATGATCTCTTCGTTGATGAAAAGCTCGAGCAGCACGTTGTATTCCGGGATAAGCTCGAGCTGTCTCATTCCATGGATGCGATGTAGAAGATCCCATTGCTCATTTGTATGCTGTGACAGAAGCACGTAAAGCACGACGCATTTCAGCACCTGAATACGACTCACAAATACTCTTTCACGAATGACAGCCGTATTTTTTAAATACCTAATGAATCCAAAATGTTCCCTCCTTAATCCCTTCTTACACTGTGATCTCAGGATCGAACAGCCAACGTTCGTCAGTCGTCATAAAACGCCCTATATATTTTTCTAACTTGCTACACATTGTAGGCGTATTTCTCAGCCGTATAAGCCGTATTGTAAGCCATCTTCAAAAAAACAACGAATAAAATTCATGAAAAATTTTGTGATGCTCAACATTTCAAGCACTTTTCCAAAAATCTTTCAGCGCAATCTAAAGCATTTCTCATCAAAAACGTTTGCAATTTAGTGTATTTGGGTGCAGATTAAACATAGAAACAGATAATAGATGTTTCGCTTTCAAGAGGAAAACCTTTTTTTATCGATAGACCACCGTCCCCACGACCCGACCACTTTTGAACGAAAAAACAACCAAAACAAACGCACCTGTTTTGTCTTCTCAGTGTCCGCCTGAATGCGTGGAGTGTCATAAACCTGTCGATAGTAACGACAGACGTCGAGATAAGCATTGTCATTTAAGCCGAGCTTAATCATAAGGTCGTAATACTTCAACTTGAGTTCCTGCACCTGAATATACGCTACATTCAACGCCTTTTCTTGAGAGGAACCGAACGAAAATTTGGCAGACCAAAAAATACGCACCTCCTACCCTCCCTTTCTTTCCTTAATTATGGTAAACGCTAAGTTCCAAAACTTAGGCTTGCTTCTCTCATTCCAAAATTTGTTCGACTTATTTTACACGTCTTGTGTTTAATTATCGGCACTCGCCATGGATCGAAACCTCTTCGTCGACGTATCCACCGCGAAAAATGTGATACCGCCATTTATATCCATTCTCTCCTCCTCCCCCCCCCCCCCCCCCCCCCCCCCCTCCCCCCCCCCCCCCCCCCCCCCCCCCCCCAATCCCAACAACTTTGATGAAAAGTTCTTCGTATGGCGCAAAAACTTTCCTCAATAAAATTATGAGATCCTCTTCCAAGCAGAACACAAAACTTTCAGAATCTTTTTTTTTTATTTCCGGTAAAAACGGCAAAAGCTTTTAGATTTTATCTATGTTTAGAGAGATGAAAGGAGAGTGGAAGAGCATTCGATTACTCATGCATAATTATGATCGATTGAAATCATGCTATGCGCTACAATAAAATGCAAAAAAAAAAGCATAGAAAGGAAAGAAAATGAAGAAAGCAATAATATTTTCAGTCAAAACTTCCTGTAATTTGAAAAAAAAGCCGTTCCCTTACCTCTCAGTGTATAAAAATTAGTAAGAATAATTAATGCAACAATATTCGTTGCATAAACTATTTACTGCTTCTGAAAATAAGTGAAAAGCAGTCGTACAAAAAAAAGAAGAGTAAACTAACCGCTTCACTTTTGTCATCGAAGAAGCGCACAGAAATTTTCTTGCATATAATCGATTCGCGTATGAAATCCTTTCGCAGTACACATAAACGCATCTGCTCAAGAAGAAACTCCACCTGCATAAAGTATAATTTATTTCGAGACCTTCTTGCTCGATCTCGTACTATATTACTTCCATCATTTTTTGCACAAATACTTGACAGAATATCCACTCACTTAGCATTCGAACAATACTTTATGATGCTGCAGATTTCACTTCACAAATATTTCACACCTCTAATCATTGACCGACATCTGATGGCAATCAAATGTTTCCACAAGTATATATGCGAAATGAAGATGCTTGAGAACGTTTCGTTGAATATTTGCTGAAGATTTTTGAACAGGAATTGAAAAACAATAGCACAGTGCTTTGATAACCCGTCATTATGCACCTCCACTAACAACACCACCAGCTTTGCATTGCCCTATAGAAACAACAGCAACATTCAAAAATAGTGCAACGATGCCAACCATTCAATAAAACATATAAATGTGCTAGTAATACTAGCAAGAAATATGTTCTAATAGAGAGAATTATATTAGAATATCCTAGAACAATTTGTCGCTGAGTGTCAGACTCGAATAAAATGTTGGAAGATTTACTGCAAGCAATAAATTATTTCAACCAACCATCGCATCACATCTCATAGAGTTTATCGACTATGCAAAAACCCGTAAAAATAAACGTATATCACGTATCCACCTTTAGAAGCTTGACATCAAAATGGTGGCAATGAAGGGACATTCAAATAAAAATGCTTCGAATTTCACCTTCTCTTTCATCTCCATTGAGCCGTAAGTTTCCACTTGAAGCTCAAGAAGCATTGCAGCCGCTTCGTCTATTTTCCCTTCCGCTTCGAGTTTCTTCACCAAGCGACTCGTTAAACGTGCTCGCTCCACCTCTACATAAATCTGCAAAAAGCTCCCACGGTTCTAATTGCATCACAATAAAAAATACCAAAAAATAAACACTATTATGGATATCAAATTTACTACTATTTTTGCTCCACTATGGCACATACAGCCCAATTTGTGCACATTCGCGCTAATCAAATATTTATAATTTATTTCCCCTTATTTTTAGAAGTGGAACGGTATTGAAATTACCACTGCCAACAATCACAAATAAAATCCGATGCATGTCCCATGTGCGTGATTTCGGGCGTATAAGAATACTTGGCGTAAAATGCGCATTGCCATTAAATGGAAAGCCTAATTCGATATTTTCATGCAAAGACGGGGCAGAGCCATCAACTCTTATACGTTCCAACGAAAAAAGTAATATTCACCATCAGTGTTTGCATTTTGGCTATTTTTATAGGCACAGAAGGAAAGAGCAATGACCTAAAACGGTCACAGGAAACCAGCAAGAAAAACCACTGTCCTCTTCACATCTACATGAGAACGATCAGAATTTAGGCGCCGGAGGCAACTTTTGCAAATGAAATTATTATTATTATTATTATTATTATTATTATTTATAAGCAATACCTTCCCAGCCGTCACATTGCGTAGAGTTTCGATCAGCTTCGATTTGACCTGCTCGTTTGGCATTTGTTCGATCATATCGCAACAATCACGCACCTGAAATTTATCGAGGATTCTTCCGATTTGTACTAAATCTTATAATCTTCAAAAATAAAAAATAAACAAATAAAATGAAATAAAATAAAAGTGGGCTAAAATAAAAACTTTGCGCCCTTATTTAACTCCATCACTATAACGCTCAAGACGAAACGAAAGGAAGCTTAGGGGGACAACATTAAAGATGGAAGTAAATTGAGGATGGCAGCGAGAGGAAGAGGAAATGAGAAATGATTTACCCGTGCAATAAAGCAACTAATGTGAAGGACCATATGTGACCTGAGCCTCAGCTCCAGAAGATCAATCATATGCAGCTAAAATCAAAGCTTTTCTTTTTTGATGAGCACAAACCAAGGATGGCAGCAGGAATGAGACCTTAGCTGCAATGATGATAACTAACAAAGATTAAAGCAATTCGAACGAGAGTAACGAACAATAAGTGATTCTAAATTATTGTGCAATTAAGAATGGGAATTAGGCTCAAGACATTTGGAAGTTCCCCATATTGAGCCAAATGCCCATTCATGTTTTCCTCCTAGCGGCAAATCCCCTAAATGAGTAAAATTAGAAACAATAGAGTTCTTAAGTTTACGATGCAATATCTACAGAAATAAGGCAAAGTTGGCCTCAAAGATATTTTCGTAACTTACATCTATCAGCAATTACTCAACAACCAGTAATATATTTTATCGCTTCATCTGCAATACAAATTGTTGAAGTGTAAAAGACCATAAGTGTTAATGGACAGCAATCGTTTCTAATAAAAATACGCGTGCAGTTTTCATTGGCCGACGAATATCTGTTATACTAGAAAAGGTGAATTCTGTCCCCGGCTAAGTTATTGTATAAGTACAGAAAAACATATACCATTCTAGCGATGGCCAACTTAATGATCGATCGTTTCTTGGATAGCATCACTATTGTTTCATTGAGAAGAGACCATGCGGACCCTTCAAAGCATAATTTCACCATATGCTGCACCACTCTCGAATTCGACTTCATATCTGATCCTAAACGCGTCTGCTTCTCCAGGCTAGCCAATGATTCCAACGCCCCCACCACATTACCGGTCTGCAACACAAAATAAATAAGTTCGTATTTAGTTTCATTAACACCAAACCTCAGCAGTAGCCAGCAGCAGATGAGGGGAAGCAAAGAAAGTGTTCGTTGTGAGTGTATTATACCACAGTACGAACGTAGGAACTCTATCCTTCAAAAACTTTTTGCCACATATTTCTTCGAAGATGAACGTTCGTCCAACGACTCCAATATTAACATGTAATTATTTGATTCTATATTGCCTCCGTAGCTTTGACATACCTATTTTGTTGCATTCTCAAGCGTTTTCTATCAAAGTGATTACTTAACTGCAGACTAGGAAATAACCCGATTTCAAGTGAACAACTTGGCATCATACCCGAATGCACTATAACTATCTGGGTATCGATCTGCCTTTGCAACTGATACAACAACGTAGAAAAATGCTTCTCAACAGACTGTATTTGCATCGATTTCGTCGACATTTCTCACACAGTCCTTACACCTTATATGAAGAATAAGTCGCGTTATATGAGGATTTCATATGTATACTTTCTTCTTGAATTAATTATAACTTAAGTTTTTTTGCCGTATAGGTTACTAAGTTAATCCCTCTAATTAGAATGAACAATTCTGGCATTACCTTCACTTTTAAAGGTCTAAAATAAAGCACAAAACAAAATCAGAAATATGCAACAAAAAAAATACAATGGGATGCATACCTTAGCGATTGCATCTGCTTTGGGCAATGCTTCATCGACCTGTGAAGTGTAATCCACTTCCATCTTGAATAGGCGTCCATCACCTTCCTAAAGACAACTTACTCAACATATAGCCTCGACCACACACAGCACCTCACATCTCTTCACTACCACCATCAATCATTTTAGCTTACATAAGGAAAGGCGCAGAGTTTCCCTCAAATTCAAAGGGATCAACAACAGTGAGACGAATATGGGAAAGAAGTGAAAAAGCTGTTTTTTTTTAAGCAAAACAGGAAAGTTGGTGTTGGTTAGGCTTGGCCTTGGTTGTGGCATGGACCAAGACAGGACCGGGTTCGACCCATGACCATGAAGAGATCGATCAAACTCCACTCGAATCGAGAGACTGCCCTCTATTTATTTCGGATTGCGACTAGATCTAACTCACCTCCATATGAAGGTGGGTTAAATTCGATCCCGGTCTCGGTTGTGACTAAAATGAAGGGGAAAGGGGGTGGGGAGAGGACGAAGGCGGATTTAGCTCAGATCTCACGAAGGTAAAACAAGCAAAAGAAAAGAAGGAAAAGTTTGGTAAACATAAAAAAGCATCAAACATTTTGATAGTTATAAATAAACGTTGCTGTTATCATAATATATATAAAAATGTTCTAAAAATGTGAAAATTTCTGTGGCTGGTTCCTCTCTGAAGAATATCCTTAATAAAATTGTGAGATAAACTTCGATTTTATGATATTAAAGTAATCGTCGATAACATAAAAATTTTAAGCTTTTACCTATCTCGAAAATTTTAGGTAACCATATGTAGACAAGCTAGCAATAAAAAATTAGCGACCCAAAAATGTGATCAAACATAATGTCGAGTAAAATTTATCAACGGGAGGAGAAATACCGATGTTTGAACTCCACTTTGATGGCGTTTATAACTTACTTCTGTTTTATTTGTACTTTTGCATAGGGATATACAATTTAAAAGAAGTTACACAACTTAAAACGAGTAACACACGCTAGAAGTATAACCTGAAGAATATTTTCTGAAATAACGTACAATTTTTTGCACCATCGGATTACAATACATAACAATGCAATGTCCAAACCAAGTGATTGTCACCTTATATTCGAGATGGTGGAAAAAGTTAAAAACGTTTCCCTCATCGATCAGATGAAGTTTTCGAATAATCATCCGAAATAGAGTGTAACTAGGTGGAAAATTGCACCGAAATGAGCAGCGAAATTTTGAAATACATTAGCTCAGCAAAATACACTCTTCATGGTTACCTGCGCAGCTAGATTTGCAAAATCCTCCACCGCAATAATCGACGCCGTTCGCATTCCTGACCGAATTGGAGAAACCTCACGTTGCTCCATGATCACCGCCGGAACGTTCGCAACCCAAACCTTTAACAAGTACACTTGCTGCATCTGTTAACGCATAATTCACGCTATAAAAAAAACGACGAAACGGCTCTATCTGGACACGACTTCGATATAGATGAATCCAGATAAAAATGGAGAATTTCCATAATTCAACAACTATCATCTGCCATTTGAACAGACTTTTAATCCAAATACATAGCAAGAAGAGAGCCTTCAAACTTTAAGCAACCACAGACCGAGAACAGATATCGTAAAAAGTGAACCAAAAATATGAAAATTAGTCAACTCATATCCACAAGATCTTATTCTGCAAAATATTTTTAACTATCAGCAAACGAAAAGGTTCCCTCAATTTTATTCATTTCCTCTTTCAACCCTTTTTCACTGATATCCTAATATGTGGATAACGAGAAATGCAACCATCCTCTGTATACTACTGAGAAATTCGCGCTGTTTTAACCAAACGTGCGCAACTTACTCCTCTTTACTGCCCAAAATATAGGCAAAGTTTTCGCACGATCCCATGTTTGCATCTGATAACTGAAAAGAGGTCGCCTCATCTAATCAACAGCGTACACTTCAAAGTACCAAAAAAAAGATAAAAAATCTCATGACTCGCGGGTCAAAGGTCATGCCGGAAGTAAAAGCAGATACGAACGAATCGACGCGAATCGCATTCGACGATTTCATGCATTGTAATATGAGAAGTGAAGAAAACTATGATAGATGTTTATTCCGTTGCTTAATAAAATGTGACTTTGGAATTTTTAAAGTTGGAAAAATGTGGCTAGAATTTTGATGGTAATATGGCATAATGAGGTAAAATGATTTGAAATTTTCTATGACTATCGAAGCGAATTGGAAAATTCTACACAAGTCATAGCTTCATTTCTGCGAAGACCGTGTGCTTTATCCTAATGAAGTATGCGCGAGCTGCTTATGCTAAAAGCAATTGAAAACAGTACCACACAGATGCTACGGGATGATTATATGACAAAAGCGCCTCCGATGGATGCATCCCTTTTCGATATTTTGTGGTAATGTATTTTGCCGTTTTAAATGCTGTTGGGTTGTTGCTTTTTTTTTTTTTGTATTCTAAGCAATAATCCTGTCCCATACTTCTCAACTGATAAAAAGTCTGTTCAGTGAAGTGTTTTCGCAACTGTCAATTCTTTGTAAATAAACTTATCGAACACACAAACATAACGATATCACCGTATATCAATATCATTGATAAATGAGCCACCGTAATCCAAGATTCAAGGCTACCTATATCAAGTACCTACAAACGTCATTCATGCGTGAAATCCAAGTGATGCATAGTGGGACATTCGTCTAGCAAACCATTGCTGCATCAACCTATGTGACAACTTTAATATGGAAAGCGAAGTAAACTATAGATCGTAGGCCTCATCTACTTATCCACATTTTGCAGCAATCACTCTACNCCCTATACAGGACAGCAGTTCTCACTTTAGAGGAAAATTGAAACGCGGAATCTTTTGCTCGTCTAATCGCCTAAAATAAACAATAGGTGATTTACCTTCTCAATAACTATGCCCCCTCAGCAAAGAAATGTGCGCAACAATACACGTGTCACTAAGCTAAATGGTAAATGCATCAGGCATCAGCCTACCCACATTATCAGCTCATCGATGCAACAATTGAGAGAGCAAAGGCTAATCCAATGCGTTGACTATATGCACCTTGGGTAAAAAAAAAACACCAATTTTCCAATGGTTATTCGATTTGCTGCGATGGTGACATGATCGACGTCTAATATGCTTCCCGGTTTTGATTTCTAGAATAGTGGAATGGGAATTAGCGATGTTTAATGATTCAACGACGGATACCAACCTATAGTTTGCGAAGAAAACGGAGATCATGAGAGAATAACTGCCCTCCATCGTGGTGTCACTTTGCACCACAATCAACCAATACTCAAATTACACTAGTGGCTAGTGTTTTGTTAATGCCATATGCTGAGGTGGTTTGTGCTGTTCTATACTGCATCATGAAATGGTAGACTATATGGCAAGCATAACGTCGTACCATCCTCTATAGACTCGTGCCATTGGTATTTTCGTTATGAAGCAATTCCGTCATGGATATTTCCACCGCCAGCAGAATTGTTTAACAAACCGGTAGGCAGTTATCTTAGTTGGATCGGAATTCTTTATTACTTTGAGATAGAAACAAAATACTTACGCATATAACAATAAACGGGCAACTTTACGACACTATCACTAAAATATACGCAAAATATAAACGAAATGTCAATCTATCAAAGTGTCATAATCGAATGTCATCAAGCAACCAAATAATAAAACGATTTCAATGTGCGAATATATGAAATTGATCGATATCAATATGAATATTTCAATGATATAATAAAATCGATGCGAAAAATCTTCTGTCGATTTTTGTTCTCATCAAGAGGCAACCGCAGTTAATGGCAGCTGGCTGACTTTAGTATTCACCTGCAAATGTGCAATTTTCAGAACGTATCGCAAGCCTATCAATTCGACTATGGAAATTCACTCATTAGTTAAAAATTAACAAAGAAAGATTGACGATATCCCAAATAAACGTCCTTTTCTTCAATTTTCAACGAACGAATCTTCACCTCCAAGCGATGCGAATCAAAGTGCATCTTGATCTTCAATATATAAAGCCAACAAACTAAGAACACTAAAATCTCAGGCCTTATAAATACGAACATGGCGGCACTTTTTCTGAAATGAAAAATTGATGAAAAAGAAAAAACGAAGCAACTCACATCTTGCAGTTTCTGGATGTGTTTTACGAAATACTCTCCAATACGTCGTGCCACTTTTGTATCCGCGATTATAATCATATCCTGTAATAAAAACGAATGATAATTCAACTCTCAAAAATAGTGTGAACGATCCTCAAAAAAAAAGAAAAGAAGAAGTACCGTAAGTATTGAGATTTTATTAGACGACTATCACGAGCAGAAGAACAACCCCCACAAAGAAAAACAACAAACAAAAATGGAACAGAGAAGCGGTGAGTTTCTTCAAGGAAACAAACTGACTGTGGCTGGCAGCTATAAGCGTTAATAGTATGGCTAGTGACTTTCGTAAATATCACAACACATTTGGCCAGCACTGCCCAACCTCCAAGCACAATCTTATCCCGTCAACAGTGCCTGCGGTGGTTGGTCGGGGAAAGAGTTAACTGGTTTGATAGACAGAACCGGCTCAAAAAGGAAAAAAAAACCGTTTCCGGTGATGCCTTCAGACACGCATTTCAATGAACACATTCACAACTCATGAATGAAAGAAATCATTGAAAAATAGTGAAAAAAACGGGAAACAAACCCTGTCGACGTAAAAATCAAGATCGGTAGTCGAATCATCAATATCGCCATGATCGTTCGACTCCTTGCCCAATTCGGTGACGATCATTTTGAACGTCAGCAGTTTACCGACAAACGAGTCGTAATCACATTCTAAACTTTCATTTCGAATTAACCCGCTCTTGCCACATTCGACCCCGCAATAGAAGCACTCCGATATGTTAGACACAGTTGGATCAAAAATTCTGTCCGTAAATATACGCCTCCTAGCTTTCGCCATGTGACCGGAAGTAATCTACCTCTAGAACGGTAAAGGGTTGTCATCGTCGACATAAGTGTTGTCAAAAAGGTACAGTACGAAGTAACTGGGCCACTAAAAGCAATAATGGTGTTACCTGTTGAAGGAAATTATGCCACAGGCGTTACATGGCCTACGTATGCTATGAAAAAAGCTTTCGAAAATGTAACCTGCATGCGTAGTTCGTGATCACCTCTTTTTTTTGCTAGAAGGAGTCGGTATCGCGAATAATATACTGTGAATGGAAACGTAAAAATGGGCCGTAGGGTCCTTCTCAAGTGGAGATAGTGAGATGAATGGTTTTTTGGAGGAGTGATACTGAATGAACTGAAACGTTCAAATATGCTTCTAGTTTATTCACACGAACAGCAGGGTTCGTCAGCCTTGAACGCTGAAACACCCATCTGCCCATTCTATCGCTAAATCTTTGCCATTCGCGTGAATCTCGCCTTTCCATCGCTACGAACTAACTTTGCAACAGAATTTTCCTATGCCAATTTAATGGCATTCAAGTGTCGTGTTTATTGTCCTTCTGTAAACAAGCAAATAGCGATAGAATGAGAGCGTAAAAGGCGTATTCACTCCTTCTAGCAGAAGAGCTCTTATTATTTTACTGAGGGAAATGAAGCTGAAAGAAGATGATTCCAGAAAAATAGTCGAATCCTCCAAAAAAGCATCGTTATGGAGATAATTAATAATGTCTGAGATTTCAATATGACGTGAATGGATTTGCGATGTTAACATAACATTGTAAGCGACAGTTCTCCGAGGTAGTATGGGCAACTGCTTATATCTATCACCTTCCTAAAAATGTGGCAAAAATCTGCAGCGTGCAATTTTTTTCCATAGAAAAACCACCTATGAGATTTTGCTGCGAAAACACTTCAGTTGGTCATCTCTAACTCGATCAGAGTCGTCCCTAAAAAAACGCAAAAGTTCAGATCTTCAGCCGTATTTCTTAATTTAAAATAGACGCCTACACGTTCCTTTTATCCAATAATAAAATCCGTTGAACAATAAATGCAACAATAGCAAAGTAAACATATACCTGCAACATCCATGAAGTTGGCAAGCTTCTTCGTCGGAAGGGTCGTATATAACTTCAGATATCCTCGCAGAATGGGCAGCATAATCTGCGATTCGATCCCCTCAAGAAAAGCGTTGCACTGCCTTATTAAAGGCTCCTGAAAATTAGCACATCTATTCGAGGCGATCAACGAATTCACTCGTCACTCGTCTCTTTCCTCGGTCATATTCATGTGATAGGCGCATTAATTTGCAAATTTCTTATCAGCACACAATTAGAGAATATGCTTATATTACTGCAAACGAATAGAATTAACGTATAAATCAAGCCATATCGGGGCATCTAAAATAAGTTGCTTCGGGTACTGCGTTGCAACTACACATCCATATGTCACATTCGTCGACAATACGCATTTGCAAATCCTCACAAGCCACATCTTAGAGTATCATATTCAAACTTGCTGCCACCCAGTTTATTAGACTGGTGTCGCTTAAAATTCAACCGCTAAACAAAACAAACCCATTGCTCATACGATTCATTCGATCACCGTTCTTTTCGTACAATTGTGATTGAATTGAATCGTCAATCCTCTGTGGCTGTAACGTCAAACATATCGCCAGTAGATGGTACAACTGATCATTCGTTTTCCCTATCTGAAATGGTAAAACTTTGCGAGCATCGATGTGCTTCCCATGTTATGTCGATTGCGATAAACGCTTTTCTTTCAATTTCATGCGATAACATTTTCCCAGTCGAATATATTCTAAAACATATCCACATTCAACCCAAATCAAAGAATTCATCAACGATGCTATGCGTTTTAAAAATCACAATCTTCGAAAAAAGTTGCATAGAAATCCATCAACAACAATAAAAAACGAAGCGCTATTTATTCATACTCCCAGTAAAATGTAGTACTGAATGAAGTATGCTGAGTGAAAGCCTACCACATATAACTATTATCACTGCTGAAGTTCAAGTGAAAAATAAAAATTTCGGGAGGAAGAACAGTTGAGGTGTGAAAGTAAGTAGGCGAAGGGTACAAACTGGCTGAAGAAATAGTGAACTTAGATGCCACCTCGCCTATCACAAAAAAGGGAGGAGAGGGGAGAGGGGGGAGTTGCTCCAACAGAAGCACATGCAATTTTGCGAAAATCCTTCATAGGCTTCTACCACTTCTAAAGAAAATAGTGCAGTCACTAAAACTAGTTCACAAGTTGTTGCTCCTATCAAGTATGCTGCTGGTTTCGAAACAATCAACATACATATACCCAATATTCACTGCTTCCTTATCTATATGCTTCAATAGTTTACCTAAACTTTAGAGAAAAGGGTATTAATAATAAACATCCTACATAACTGTTTATATCTCCAATCAATTGTATGCACATTTTTCTCCGAACATTCGTTTCTACGAACATTTTTGACTTGGTTTGCGGTCTCTATCTGTTCGTACTAAAATTCTATTCTTGGGTAATTTGTCATTCGATGTGTTTCTTTTTTACCCAGATTGTTAAACAACTCACCACATCGTATTGGAAATTTTTCTTCTGTTGTTGATGTTGTTGTTGCAAATTTTTGGTACGTTGAATATAGAGCAAACAATTGACAAAAATTTTTGTCGCCTCTCCATAGTTACGCATCATCATATGTGAAAAGCCGACAAAATAATGTAGAGTAACTAGACACGACGGTACCGTATTGTAAAGACCCTGAAGAATCAACACTTCAATAAAACTTCATAATAATATTCCAACGAAAATCAATCTTCCAATCATCAAAAGTAGATCAAAATACGATAACAACCTCCGACTGAATTCGCTAAGATAACTAAACTACAACCCATATTAATAAAAGTAAGTCATGACTTCATGAATAGACTAGAAGTATTTTGCTCTACAGGAGAAGAATCAAGTCACAGTTCTTTCGTAATTCATTTCCTTTCATAGTAGCTCAATGCTAATAACATCGATTCCACGAAATGCTTAACAAACAAACCTTTGGATCAAGTTCGAGGTTTTCGACGGTTTTCAATGCTTGGTGGTAATCACCAAGAAGAACGTGCGTTCGTAAAAGGCCAATCAACGAGAAATAACCCAACTTAAAATATAGAGCTGAACGACCAAACTCATCCGCCACATCATCTGGATTTCCTGTAAAGTTGCAAACAATAGCAATAAACTCCCAAAATAAACGCAAGAAAAACCAAATCCAAATCGTAAGCATTATACTGGTAGCTTTGATATGCTTACAAGTGTTGAAAAATGTACAACTCGAAGAAACACATAGTCAGCTACTGTAACCAGCTAATGAAATGGGCTACTGTAATCAACTACCGTAGTAAAGCACACCGAACTGAAATAGAGCTTATCAGAAACGAAGCAGTGCAACAATTTAGTAGGCACTGATAAGAAGAAAAAAAAATAAACAAGTGGAGTAGAAATATACATCCCTCATCAGCCTTTAACTTACAATAAATGTTGCCTTTAACTTACAATAAATGTGAGAGGAAAAAAGAAAGAAATAAAGAAAAAGGACGCAAAACGAAACGTACTTCCATCACGGATAGCCAATAACTGTGCATCGATTTGTGATTTATCGAGAAGTGAATAAAGAATATTCAACACAGGATAAATATTCCAAGCCTATAGGAATAAAATAAAATATAAGTGACGTCATTCATAAGCAATAATAGCAAGAGAAAACTTCAACGAAACAAGAAATCATTGAAAGAAAAAGATGTAACTTTTGAAGATAATGAAAAATAAGACCTGTAGGTACTTCAAATGAAAGAAATTCGAGAGAGAAATTATGTGCTTAAACGGAAGTAGAAATATAAAAAGATGGCTGAATATTTAAGAAAATTCTATAACGGCAAATCCATTCCCATTACTCTAATTGGGCGATACTAAAGATGACATTCGAAAATAATGAAAAAAACATACACTTTGATTTTGCTCGATTGTACATAAATCATCGTATTCTTCAGGACTCCTTTTACCAGGATTCGCTTTATATAGACAAAAAGCTTGGAACTGAAACAACAAACTTTCATAAAAGAGCCGTATAACTCCTAATTTCGATAACAGGTTCTTTAGGCTGAGAAAAATCTCATGTCTACGGCTACGAATATATGTGCTGTCGGGTGAAGTACGCTGCATCGCTGGGTAGGTAAGTAACCGCTGTCCTGCCTCTGGCATGGATTATCGACACAGCTCGGTAGCGACTTCTAATTACCACTTCCAAATTAAGTCCATCTGAGCATACGCCTTCCGGCAATTCTATCAGGAGCTAGAGAAGTGACACTGTGTTGGTGGACATGTGCTGTTTATTAGACTAACACACTGCGGCGATACGGGAGTATTTGTTGAGAATGATGCGGATGAGGCTTTACACAAATGTTTATTTCGAAATCGACGAATTAACGAGAAATTAGACTTGAAAACATATCGAGTATATTTCTGTAGGTTTTCGAATAGATCTTGTTAAATTAATAATAACTAAGCAATGATCAAGTAATAATGAGAAAGCAAAAATTCACGGTAGATGATCATTGTATAAATTCAAGAAGGAAGAATAAATTTAGTGGTATGCCCATGTTATTCGCATCATCCCTATTGTCCTCATGTAAATACATCAACATGTGCATCCAATCAAAACAAGAAAGCAAGCTAAAATAATCGTCGATTTATTCTCGAACAAATGAAATTTCTTTGTAGATTATAAACGGCGAGCAAAAGTTATCGCCCATCCATAATGAAATCTACTTATTCAAAAATCATCTCTTTTTCTTCGTTTCTCTCTAATTGATCAACTTCGAAAATAATGGCAGATTAAAGGTACAGAACTAGGTGGCCTCATATCCGCTCATACATTAGGCATTTTAATTGATTAGCACTTAATTAGTCGTAATTAATGAGCCAAAAGAATTTTCAGTGGCCATATTAAGCCAAAAATCATGGACAACACGGGAAAAAAAATAAAATGAAGGAATACTCACCTGATAAACGAATTCGTCGATAATATCCCACAACCAGATATTCGGCAACTGTAAGGATAATGGACGTTCCACCTGCGTTAAAATCTCACAGAAAAGATCCTGAAAAGTGCTGCAATAACACCAATCGAAATCAGCGATCTACGTGAACATGAATCATTTCTGCTTGTTTTTGATAAAAATCGGTTATAATGTCGAGCATAGGATAAACTCGAAATAAAATGCTTGAATACAAACTTCATCTCAAAGTTTTCGACTGCCACAATGAGCATTGCAGTAGAATTCGTCATGAACTTTTGTGATGTTGCTGAACATGAATGTATCATAATTAAGGGTGATCACAATCAACTCGACCATATTAGACAATGATGAAATGAATAAGCCAGCCAGATGCACTACAACTCGAAAAATTGCAACGAATACGAAACTGCGTCTAAATTTGCAATTATAATGCAGTAATAATCGTTGTAGCTCAATCACTCGGGTGGAACAACACAAATTAGAAAAGTTGAGCGACCAACGGTACGGCAGACAGATGATGCTAACTTCTATTGCGATATAGAACAACAAACTGTAAAGGTGAGAAAAGGCAACATAACACCTTTTATATAGATCATTGCAAGTAATAAAGGTATGAACTAAAAGACTTGTCATGGAGACACGAATATATTAGCAACAAATACACTACGATACGCCCGTTCGGGTACAATTCAACCGGATCGACTATTTCTTTCTGATCACAATCAACGTAATGAAATATTAAAGATATTTACCTGGTAGTTTTGATAGGAGTCATAACGATGAGCAAGCGATGGACCTCGTTGCATACGAGTATAAACATGTCGAAAGTATAGTTCTTTGTATAAAATCATGAATATACGACTATCTGAAAAAATATCCCATTTCATTAAAACGAAACCTCAAAAAAAAAAAAAATCGATTAATTTCCAAATTTGTATTTCTCTCATATATGAAAATTTTTCAGAATTGAAATCATTTCAATGTTTTCTCGTTATGTAGAATTCACAAAAATCCATCTAAGATATTGTAGATGCTCATAAAGAACAGATTATGCAACATTCATCTGTACAGAAACAATTCAATAATAAAGGTATTTTAACGCAGATGACGATAGAACACAACAACAGTTTCGTGTAGGCTGCATTATTCAAAGAAAAGTTTTTTTTTTTGAATTTTCGATGGACTTTTTGGGAGAAAATGAGATCCGAATATTGAATGACATTGAAAAATCAACGAAAACTTCTCTTGCTGCTCATTTAGTATGAATAATTTTATTTTCATCTACTATATTCTGATATTTTACAAAAAGAAAAGCACTGGCTTTTTCACTAAATCCTTTAGCAACTATACATATTCATGCGTGTATCTATATATAAATATATACACATATGTATGCATATTCACTGATTCATAGAAGAGAAATACGAAACCTCGTAGAAATATTTTTTTCTTTTCTCAGGTAATGAAGAAAAAAGAAGTGAATACTCGTTTAGGTGATTAAAGACATAATACAGCAGTGTTTATATGAGTGAAATAAAAAAAACTGCCCTTGAAAACAACACTCGACCACCAAATTACAACGCTACTGAAACTCTTTAAATAGTCGCTAATGAAAAAGCAGCGATCATCGAAAGAAATCTCGCGTCTTCATCAACCATCTTATCGCCGAAGTTTCTTCACATTCTTTTATAACCAATCAACAAAGAAGTGCGCCCATCCTATTCGATGGCTAATAAAAAAAAGATTAAAATAATTGCAATAACTTACCGGAACCAACAATATTTTCAACGGCCTCTTCACCGGGCCATAATTTTTGTTGAAAAAAACGCTCAGTTAAATCAGGAAAACCATGCTCATAGAGGCTATGAATTTCGGCCACATTTTCTTCTTCGACCATCCGTTTAAAATAAACCAAATATTGTACAACATCATCGGGAATGCCCTCTTCGCCGAAGCTATCACCTAAAAATATCTTCTCAGATACATTAAAAAAGCAATAAGAAATTTAAACTAAAATCTGTAGATTTCATATCGTTCCAATGAAATGCATTAGCTGAGGAAGTGGCATTTCCTTCGATAAAGTCTGCAAAACAACTACGATAACGTTCACACCAAAAACCTAAGCAGTACCTGCAAAACTTTCTATTTATATATAAGTAGCATCGCATATCTGCTATATTCATATGCTATTAATTTTGATGAAATTTGTGAATTTTTGCATAAATACCTCTGAAAAAACAAACAATATCGGAGTCTTTTTTATGGTTTCTTCGGAATCCCACGATTTCATCTATTGGAAAATTTCGAAAATTTCAGGCAACTACTCTAATCCTACAAAAGGAATTCTAGCTCCTCGATTTGCATATTTTCTGCGTCATCTATTCTGCAATTCGTTGTTCATTGTAATTTGTGGATTAATTCAAAATGCAGTAAATCATCAACAAAAAATTCTAGAGAAAAAATTCAAAGTAATTTAAGCATTCCAGTACAAGTTTTATCGATTGAATAATATCCCTATATCGAAAATCAAAGAAAAAAAAACAAACAAACATTGGTAGCAAAAGTGAGAAGCTTATATAAAACAAATAAAACAAAGTAAAAAAGCTTTCATGCAAAAAAAAAAAAAAAAAAACGCAACGAAAAACGCTAAACAAAAGGATAAAAAAAGCAAAGCAAGCTGGAAAGTTTCAAGCTCTATTTTCTAGGAAAATAGTGCAAATATTAGTGGTAAGATAGGACAGTTATCAGGGGTTATACACCGAACGCAGCTGTCTATCGCTATAAGATTAGTTCGACTTCTAGGCACTTCAGTGATAGCAGTTGCCACTATTATAGGATATGATATCCACTGTTAATCCTTTGAACAAAATATACAGGAGTGCCAGATACCGTCATTGATAGCGAGTGCAAAGGCGATAGAGTGCATCACACAGAAATCACGACCACTGTTTCTGCGAGCATTCACGCATTATTCCACCGATAGGTTCTAATGAAGTCGATCGTGAGGGACTTTCAATTCCACAGATGCATGCACACACTAGGGTGAGTGTTGCCTGCTTGGCTCAAATCTTCTGAATCTTGCTCCAGTAGTGCACAAGTCGGAAGTGAACGAGCTCCACTCCAAGTGCTGACGAGTATAAAAGCCTAATGGTGCTTCTCTATAAAGCAAGTTGTCAGAACTTGTTTCAAGGAAAGTTTTTTGGCAATAAAATTAGGCTTCGCTTCGTAGGTGTAAACTGTCGATCACAACAGAATCCCCTCAGATAGACAAGAATTACTCAAATGAAAAGTGTGTATCTGATGCTCAAGTTGACGCAACAACCAACGCTATCCCAATTCATCATTGCATCAAGCTAACATGCATTCTGCTTTCAAAAGCTAATTAAAATACTAGTGCACAAAATTATAAAAAAAAAACAAAGGACAGAACATTAATAATGTTATCACAACTGCAATCCTAAGAAAAAGTGAAGCAATGGTCACAAATTTCAACTACATACAGCATTAAACATCGATCGATGTAAGGTTGCCCACTCAGTGCGTTGATCACATCTAAAGAACTACGTTGCTACCTTTTAGATAGAATCCCTGAGGAAGTAATATTACTACCACTCCTTTTTCTTGAAATTTTGCACTTTTTTATTACGCATTTGCATCAGTCTGTGAACCCCTCCACAGATTAATTTATGGAACTTGAAGGAACACCCATGCACAACTCTAATGACGTAGCTAATTACATTCCATCACCGTCGAATGTGAACGGGCGTCCAATGCAGGTAGGGCCAATAAAAAGAGACGAACCTCTCCTCTTGTGTTCTCTCTCGTAGGCCAAATCTCTTTCAGGATCACCTGTGTGAGCACCATCAAATGAATCCGACCTGACCATTGCAATAATGAATAAAAAAATTGTCTCGACGAAACGATCTGAATATTCAGAGGATTACAGCAAACAATA
This sequence comes from Baylisascaris schroederi, assembly GCA_006503575.1. NCBI lineage: Eukaryota > Metazoa > Nematoda > Chromadorea > Rhabditida > Ascarididae > Baylisascaris > Baylisascaris schroederi. The sequence goes on along the minus strand of QEWY01000957.1, from coordinate 191,842 downwards.
TAGGAAATAAACATTTGCATTACTAAATAAGTATTCGTTATGAATGCCACCAATGAAAACTCTGCCTAACACCTCTCTTCTCCCAAATCGACCCAATTAACGTGACATTCCTTTCTCTAAAAAAATCTATTTCTTTCCATGAGGTTTTCTCACGTATTTTACCCAAACCTCGCATCCTGGTTAAGTGAAGTTCCAGTACTGATCGGAGCCATGCTTAGTCAATTATCACTTTCTCTTTGGAAAATTTGCACTTTGTCGAATCAACAACAGCGTTGAAAGTGATGCAGATAATAATACTGATGCATTACGCAGTAAATGTTAAAATGAACAAGAAACGGCCAATTTGTGGGTGAGTCAGCATTACACATTACAGGTAACCCCGGGAAACCACCCATTCCCGGCCAAATGACGATACGTCGGGGAATTTGGACTATCACTTTTACGTCCACCGTTCGCATGGAGCAACCAAACGATTCTTTATAAACGTTGCACCGCACCTAATAGATGTGAAAAACACCACAGACAACGATGAACACATTTTCGTATGCTAATAACCCATCAAATAAGCTTGGAAAAGTTCACTCTTAGAGGCATCACCTCGAAGATTTACACCAATATTGCATTCTTAACACAATGCAACTACAACGCAGCCTCAGAACGACCCTACCAATTCACAGAAACAACCTTAATACAATGCAAAATTATACACGAGAATCGTTAAGCACCCAAAATATCCCATGTATAAAAATGACAATGTTTCTCGAAGAATGAACATCACAAAACATTTTGTAAGTAATCGTCCAGAATGATAACTGAAGTCAACACATTTAGATATGTGGTCATATAACGATGCGTTATATCGTACTGTAATCACGTCACTAAAGAATACTGTACTGGCATTTCGACATATATGGGGATGTTATAACCGCTATACACAGCCATACTTTTGCGCTGTTTGGTCAGTTTACTCGCCTACATCCAACGTGCAAGAATAAGGACAGCTGCAAGCATAACCACAGATCTCGAAGATCACACCATTTTCCAGCAAGCTTTCCTCTCCTTCCCTCAGGAATAAAGGCTAGAAACAAGGCCGAGAAAACCGACAATGGAATGCCTCCAACCCCTCCCCCCCCCCCCCCCCTAACATGTTTCACCTTATTCTTAGCGCTCATCACGTCAGTAGCACTGGCAGCAAAGTGTTATTACTTTGCTACCTCTTCTCAGACAACAAACTGCTGAATGATACCAATTTTCGTACTCTTCTTCTCCCCTCTTTCTTAGATATAAGTCGTCGACGATAAACCTCACCGATAGAACATTTCCATCGGCTACCCCACTTATGGGCAATAATTCAGTTTTTAACATGCATCTGCATATGATTTACAATTACAAAATGAATGAACGAATGAAAAACAAGCGATATTCAAGCGATAGCTGAATAATTTCAGCGTAAACGCAAATCAAATTCGAGAAGATTCACACACGTCGAATATATTTTATTATTTTAATTCGAGCACACATTTGCGTTAAGTAACAAGAGTTCCCTGCCGATAGCTACTGCCCTCTAAATTTTGCTCTTTTTTTTTTTTCAACATATAAAAATTCACTTTTTATTCGAATTTATAAATAAATAATTTATGTAAATTAGTAAACAAAGAGATAGAACAGATTAATGGTGAGATATTTGGCACTAAACAACGTCACTTTTCATCGATCAATAAGATTAGGGAACCTCTTATGAAGCATAGCAAGAAACAACACCCACCAAATTCCTCAAATCCATCGTCGAGTGTTCATAGTCAGCGGAATGCGAAACGACAACTTATCGCCAATCAAAACAAGGTAGATATTAGCATATATAATAAAAAAAGAATTAATATTTTTTTTTTTACTTCCATGAAAAGGTATGTCCATCTGCCCGAAATAGGAAAACTTTCTTTGAAAGCAAAGAACAATTGGATGTATTTTCAAAAGGCAGAAAGATAGTTGCAACATTACCTAATGCATTCAGCATTTATAATTTTCCCTACATGCCCATCCATGCTCTAGCTGTTCTATATCAAGCAATTTGAACGCTGTACATCTTTTTGAAACACGAAAAACGAAAGGAAAAAACTGAGTGTCCATAGATACCCCACTTAATTTTACCTATCAATTAGGGAAAAAGAAATTCCATCAACCTACCTTTTTTCCTCCACCAATTTATATCCAGAAAAACCATCCAATATGATAGATGCATTAGGATGGCAAAGCACAGCAATATCGTGTTTTGTACTAAAACGGCTTTGGCGAACTTCACCAGCAATAAAAGCCAACATATAAACCCTTCATAAACTTCCCCCAATTTTATGTGGTATTACTTTCACCCAAAATTGAATACGTGCCTATTTTAATGCGAATCGTTCGCTGAAAATTGTACGTCATTAATCAACAAAAACAACCACCCAACATAAGACGTCAGCAGCAAGATGTTAACCTCACCAAGATCAGTTGCACATTCCATGTATTGCAAAGAAAAGAAAGGAAAAAGGAAAGGATGTCGGGCACGACGTTGTTGACCCCCAAACAACGACCTCAACCCGGACACCCCCCTTGAACCAGATTTTGTGAGCGATGACGCGCATGATTCGCACCCCACACCATCGCATCACACTGTGTCCGCTGAAAACTCATTTTACTTATTTGTCACTATCAAAACGATCATCCCAACATCTCTTACATCATATAACAAACCCATAAAACATTTGCCAATGCATATTCTTATAATGTGCTAAAATTTTTGAGAAAACAATTCGCATCGAAACGATAGGTAAGTATTATTCAAGGTGAAAAACGATCTAATTTCAGTGCCAATGCTTTAATCCGACTCTTTCATAAGAAACTTCGAGGTAACGTTAACAGAACACATATAGACTGTCTAGATCCCCTCCTCTCCTGTGGTCTAATTTCCCACTGTCCAACTGATAACATCGATCATACGGAAACGTGCCAACGATAGAGTTTGTTTTTTTTTTAGATATTCAATTCGAAAAATGAGTACTGCCATCATCGAATTGATCATCTTACAGAAAACATGCGAATCATATATTTTGCGTGTTGCAGGCGATATAAATTTGAAGTGCTAAGCGACGGAGGCGCAGAATGGCCGATCAATGAGAAATAAGTGAGAAAAAGTGGGGGAGGGGGTAAGGAGTGGAGAGAGGAAAGGATTGAACTCCCGTGACTAGTAAACACAAATGGAACCAAACAGAATATAAATATATTAAGAAAGATAGAACAATTGAGGAAAACATTTTAAAAACTGAATGGCAAAGGAAAGGTGGGGAAACAAATTCGGAGGAGAGATGAAAGAACTCAGTCGGTAGGGCAGTGCGGCAGAAATTCATCCTTTAAAGATACTAAACTTTGGCACTATCACTGAAACAAATACTGAGGGAATAATATAAGCTATTTATGCCCAGCCACCAAATACCCTAATATTGCACAGTGCATGCCCTCACCTCACTTCCCACCACTTTTCGCATCAACACACTTTAGCTGATGTTGTGGGTACGCCCACAGAGAAAGGTATATGCCACACCCACCGTATCAACACATCAATGAGAGTACAAGTAGCTAAACTGAAAGACGAAAACAGTTCAGATCACGGATACTTAAAGGACGAGGACATCTTCAGATAAGGAGGGCAGAGAACCAGCCAGGAGAGAGAAGATTATGGGGAGAGGAGGCAAATGTTTCCTTTTCAAGAGCAAACGGATATGAATTGGAAGAAGGGGGAACTCAAGGTGGGATATATTATAAGAGCATAATGTGAGCCGAACGACATATTTTGTATGCAGTGCACTAGCCTTGAATCACAACGCCCGAATCCTCCTTGCCCTTCATTCGCGGCTTTCCTGTTGTGAACGGGATATATCGATACTTGATCATGTGCTGCAATAGATATAACGAACAAATGCTCAAAAATAAAAAATAAAAATAAAAACGACCAACGATTAGGTGTAAAATATGCCGACAATAATATTATAAAGTTTCCTATACAAACTAACGAACATTTTCTGACTTTCAAGCAAAGGATTTATATTTTTTTTTGCACGTTTCCACGTTGAACTCTTTTCTACAAATAATGAACATTAGAGGTGAAACGATAATCAAAATGCCCCTCCGAAATGCTCTGATTTTAGGGTTTTTGACTTCTACTTTCGCGTTGAAAAACTTTCAAATTTTAGCTTTTCATGTAACCCCAAGCATAAACTTACATCTCAAAGAGTACTTATTACTTTTATTAAACCAGAAAAGATGATAGTAAAACGATTCGTATGTAAGCAAACCAACCATTATCTGACGCTTCATTGTGAGGCATGTCAGGATGATGAAATACATGACAAGTATCGGCCAAAATACCGGTACGTTGAAGACTTCGAAGAAGGTGCAAGCGAAAGCGATTAATGTTGCTTTCATCGTCGAATACCTGGAAATAATAGCACCTTAGCAAGTGCTCCTTGAGCAGTCACTCACAACACCACACAAGAAAAAATGTATGAAATCCAAAAAACCTAAAAAAAACGAAACAATTTAAGCAAACAAATCCAAAATCGAAACTGTCACGGCATCTCACCGATTGATTTTCAGCACTTATGCAACATCCATTCGACTACTGAAAGCAGTAGCTCTACTATAACGTTACCTGGTGCCTCATTATGTACACAGCACTCGATATTATGCTATCCGTTTATCACGACAAACTTTCTAAGCAATAGTTTTTCGGAGTAAAAGTAGCACTTGAATGCCATGAAGAACATCCTACAATGGAAAAGCACTACTTCATAACATTTAATAATAACGAAACGACGTCGACGAGGAAAACAACGGATAGAGAATATATTAACACAGAATCATAAATGCACATGCAACCTCATTGTCAATGGGGTACATACATACGAATTAACGGATATAGCACCAACCAGAACTTAAATTCCGGGAGACGACGCATGAAAGGCCGGAACTCCTCATTCCCTTTTGATGGAAGAGTCGGTCCATCCTCATCTTAAAAATTCATATTCACCTCATGTAACTATAGTGAAGAAATGCATAATCTGAACCGATCTCTATAGAAAAGATCGAGGAAATAGTGAAATAAAGCAAAAGGGAGCTAGTTGATGAGGGAAATCGAGGAAAGATGCAATATCACACAATGTACACTAGTAACCGATCCTCTAAATAACTCCCCTATGAGAGAATTATATCATTTCTATTCTTTTCAAAATTTATTTCATCCTTTCACTGAATGCTCATTACCATTTCCGTTGTTCTTCTTCATTTTTTTCTTTCTTTGACAACCCCACCCTTTGAGTTCGGATTCCTCCAAGAGTCTACGACTTCATTCGAGATGAACAAGCTTTCTGAAGTGCACAATTTTGAATATAAAAGCCTCAAAACGACTGTGAAAATCTGTTAGCAACAGGAACAAAAGCACATATTTACATTCTAAAGAAGTGATCAATAAAGTAAAAAAATTAGCTCAGGCGTGGAACGTCTATTCGGTTCACATTAGCAAGCCTCACGTTTGCCTCACATCGCTTCACCTTTTGTACCTGTAGGTACAAAGGGTGAAGTGATCAACAGCACGCATTAGACAATACAGATAGAGAAATGTGCATAGATGCTACACTTGCTAATCATTCTATTCCCTCTAATACATAATCAAACGCAATAAAAGGAAAAATATAATAAACAAAAAACATACCATCGCTCTCGAAATCGAGCGCTGGATCGATTTTGGGCGTCAGAAATGCGAGAAACAAGTTCAAATAATATATCCCCAGCGCATAGGTCACAATATAGAAGCCCTTAAAGTGATATGCGGTCAGAAGCAAAAAAAAAATCCACGAAGCCTGCTATTAAAAGTAACACTACAAAGGTGCCTATCGAGAAAGACGTCGCACCTGGTAAGTGGCAAGTATTCAACCTCTCGTGAAAGATGGCGCTGCTTGATAAAACTCCCTCCATCGCTGGTGGGAGAACAAATAGAAATATAAATAAATTAAGAAAAATTAAAAAAATCGCGCGTATCACAACAATGATTTTAATTGTTTTATTCAAAAACGCATTTTTCATAAATTCCCAGAACTCACCGCATCTGCGCAAGAATGGTTGCGTCCAGTCACTCAAGCATTCGGCTAAAACTCAGATTCGCGATGGATATGCAGCCAAAGAGGCGCAACCCGAACTCCTGTGGTAGCTAGAATTCAGGAAACGTTGTTCAAAGTAAAAGCTTTTCTTGTCTTGAAATTTTAAGCTGCATGCCATTTCGCAAGTTGAATAGTTCATTCAACAGGATTTATTCTATTAATTTTATCGCAATATTAGTATATCCTCGCAGAGATGCTCAACCTCCCATCCTGACAGCGCAAAAACTCCTTCCTGAATTTAGAGAGAAAGCGTTCTCTTCATATCGAAGCCACTCTCCTCAAAATAGCTAAATGAAGAGACCAAATGATCGGGTGGCACCCTTACGGCACGATATTCAAGCATCGCAAAAAGGAAAAAAAAACACATAAATATGCACAATAATCTGCGATCATCAGTACACAGTTGGTTTTCGTAAAAGTAAATGATAGAGACCGATAGAATATTAGTTATGAAGCGATTCTTGTACTTAATAAATCTATCTATTAAATAGCTCTGCAATTTGCATAATTCCCGTGAAATGATTTCATTTCCGATTATGCAATAAAAAGAAGAAAAAAAAAAGAAATTTCAAATGTGAAAATACTCACCTGCAATTCCACAATACGCCACATGAAAAGAATGACAAGAGCAATTGCGATGCCCCATCGAATTGAACCATACGGAGTCAACGCATCCAAATAATATTGATACTTCTGAAATAAAAATATAAGAAGTCCATGAATGTTGAGCATACCACCTGGTTACCTCGACTCCAATTTCGTTAATTATCGCAAAAAATGGATCACTAACGACTCGCTGACTATTAATCTCACTTGGTCAAACCTTCACTTCAAACATTTTCAGATGGAAATAGAAGTCCCTCTTATGGAATGTTATAAATATGTCAAAGTTAATAATTTAAAAAAAACTTCATAGAGGTAATAAATGCCATAGCCACTATTCTAGATCGAAAAATAATGGATTTTGAGATGGAACTATAAGCGTGGCAGAAATTTTAGCACTCAGAAAGGATGGCGGAGAATGAGGATGCGAAGGGAGGATGTGGACAGTTGGTTATCCCTCTTGGAAGATCTTAACCATGCACGGTTAAAGGATTTACTGAGGCATTCATCAATACTTCAGCTCGTTAAGTTGCACGTCGTGCCATTCTTTTCTCAAACGTTTAAGCCCAACGAATAATGCAGCACAATTATTATTTAGGTGCAACCTCACCACGGCCTGGGTGCAACCTCAGCATGGTCTAGGTGCAACCTCAACTCTAGGTGCAACCTGAGGTCTAGGTGCATCCTCACCACAGTCTAGGTGCAACCTCACCACAGTCCAGGTGCAACCTCAAGTCTAGGTGCAACCTGAGGTCCAGGTGCAACCTCACCACAGTCTAGGTGAAACCTTCTTTGCTTACCACAAGAAATGCCGCTTTAAAGAAATCATAACCACGGATTCTGCTCATTTACTATCAGGACTCAAAACGAGACGATATGGCCTCTCCCACGAGACTTTGGCTCAAACCCTCTCTGTTTCATACACAAATTAAATTCGCAAAGAATGGTTGCTATAGCAAGAGCATTGTAAATAAATGAATAAATGAACTTTGCAAAGAAAAAAAAAAAGAAACCCACCACAGCGATGCTTGAAAAGAAACGAGACACTATGCTGGGTCGATCTCTTAGATCGTTAGCGTCCTCCATCGTGAGTTACCCAAATTCGAGCAAAGCAAGCACACACAAAGCGATTTGGAGCGCTTAGCCTTAAAGAACACAGCTAAAATCCTACTTATATAGCAACAAAACGATCGACGAATTAATTCATTAAACCTCCACAATAGCGAACATCATAATAAAAGCATTTTAAAAATAGCAAAAAAGGGCATACGTTGCCTCATATATGTAGTATAACATCATAAAGAATTTAATTACTAGAGAGCTGCTAGTACTATGAACAAATCGAGGGATGGTATTTGCTCTTATTAAAAATTGAGTCAACGTTAGAGAGAGTGAAAAACCTTAACGAAGACTAAATATGGGTGATTCAGTATGAAATAGGACAAAAAAGAGCATTAAGGTCTCCGACTGGATTCTTCACAAACCTCTTCGCAAAGCGACAGCTACAGCAATAAGCATAATAGGTCTTTCTAGAAAATGCAGCACTCAGATGGTGGTTGTAACATTACCATAAGGGTTGCTAACTGCATACGCTTAGAAAGACTATGAGGACGGAAGCTGCAATCGAATAGGTTGTTGGGCACTTAATTAACAACAAAGCTCAACATGCAAGAGCTGTTGAGATTGCCTCTATGAATAACTGAATTTTAAAGTCAATAATAGAGTTATGTTTTTATCGAGCACCCATCGCCGACTGTTGTGGGCTACAGATGAAACAATTCCGCCAATATGAGAGCGGAAAATACGCTACCGAGAATCTATGATCAACCGCAACCTCCAACTCAGCAAAGCATGAAACGAAGTCATTCTCCATCGCCGACTGTTGTGGGCTACAGATGAAACAATTCCGCCAATATGAGAGCGGAAAATACGCTACCGAGAATCTATGATCAACCGCAACCTCCAACTCAGCAAAGCATGAAACGAAGTCATTCTCGTTGCCGAAACGAGGTCGCGGTTTAACGTTGAACTCGTCGAGGTCAGGTCCTCCGACCTATTATGGCCATAACCAAGAATGGCTTCGTTATGCTTAAACGAGTTCGAACTTAAATCACACTTCTTTGCCTCCCGACTATCATCAATGGGAAATGTAGCCCATTTGGCTGGCATTTGGCATTGTGAAAACGCATTCGATATGCCAGCCCTCTCTACCGGATCAATCCTGCTAACAGTTATTAATGAACAGTTAGTGACAGCTGCTCTGTCTTTAAGTTTCTTTACGTTTCCCTTACTCAGTAGTGTTGCGGTGTTTGGGTTTCCTCATCGTTCGCTAATCTTACACTGTGCTTGCAGAGAAACGCATACAATTTATGGTGAAATTCAATTTCCCTATTTCAAAAAAAAGTAAAAAATTGTTAGATTCTGTTCGCTTATTGGAGACAGCTGCGATCATTTCGATTTTAGTTTTACTACGGCATCAACATAAACTGAAAGCATCTCGCCACGGCGACTGACGAAGACGACATATATTCGTCTCTATTCTCATTGACGGCACCCCCTTAAATCTGTCAATAACTATTGCCAGCATTAACGCGTTTCCAGGATAAGGCACTTGTAAAGTAATCCCTTGATTCCTTTTCCCTACAAAGGTTCCCAATACTCGGAGAGGAAGTTCTTTTGGATGGGCAAGTCAACGCCACCAACAATTGTGCACTATTGATAGGCTATTTTTCTGTTCGTATTGAGATAATTCGTTCGGGTTCATCCACTTCAAAGCGGTTATGAGATAAAACAAGAAATCGAAGTATAGTCTCCGCTCCCATTGTCTTATGGGATGGCATCACGCCATTACACTAACTTAAAATAACGTCTACGCATTGAAAATTTACATACTCGATCATCAGGTGTGGTGTTCGACGATTCGATTTCGGTGAATTCTGTTGGCAGATTGGAAGTAAAACACAGCATATATCATTCAACGTTCGCCATTCATCTCCTTCGCATAAACAAATAAAAAAAAATGATTCGACGCAGCTAAGTTACATCACTATTACTAATGTTTGAGTCCTGGATGTGCACAAACACTGACATTCCTTTGACGGCGGGGATAATGAAAGAGGGAAGGGAGGGGAAGGTGGTGATGGGGCAATGTGGCATTCACCCATCGAAGTATACGAATGGAGGAATGCCAGAAGACTCACACTTACAGATCTTCTGAAAGCACACGCACTCATCTATTCTTTTCATGATGCGAAAAAAAGCATAAGATGGATCTTCTGGAAATATGCAAGAATCACTGAAATCGTGTTATAACACATTTCTTTTATTTCCCTATATTGCTGGAAATGGGTAAACTTCAAGATTTGGTTACTCTCGTCAACCTAGACAACCTTTCTTCATACTTAAAAGTACTGCGTATGAAGTTAATGATTCCGGTAAACTTAACATTCACTCACGGCTAAAATAAAACGAGGAATACGTTGAAACATCCACAACGACAACAAAACAAATAATGAACTCAATTTGGCTTGAACACAGCAACAGTAAGCTTCGAGCAGCCTCGCTCGGCTCTACAATTTACTACGGATCGGTGGTCACCAATCCCTACAGCAAACTGTAAATATCAGCACTTCCAGTTGCTCTCAAACTCCCACCCCCTTCCACTACCATTATTTGAACCTCATCTGTGACTGAATCCATGCAACAACCAAGATGGCTCTCAAATTTATCCTAAAACAACATGAAAGAAGAATTCGCGCGATAACGAAGCATCACGAACAGCAGATAGCCGACGTTGTAGCTTCCAATTCTCGCTACCGTAGTCCAAGTAATCGTCTCGGGATTTGAGGATGATGCAGCTATAATACATCACTGTACCAATGCCATAACCGCTCCTCAACTATTATTTCTTCTTATATATTGCCACTGCATAAATATCGGTGTAATCAAAAAAAAGTCGTTGGAGCTGATACGCTTACGTATTCCCCTCTAACTGTTGCTTTGCAGATGTTTTGCTCTTTCTTACCATTTTTACTTGGGTACTTTTTCCCATTTTGGTACATTGAATTATTTAAATAATTGCAAAAATATCTAAATAAATAAACATTTTTTACTAATAGAACAACATCAACATCAACAGTGTCAAATATAAATAATTCTACGAAAATTACGAACAAAGATAATTAAATAGAAAAAAAAAATCAAAAACATTTGTTTCATATTATAAATCGATCACTCAATTGCACACAACAATGAACGTATATAAAATATTGATAACCTCTTTTTGGTGATAGCGTTTCAAATTTTATTCTCAGCTTAATCGATTATCCATTAAAATAGACGTGATGAATGCTGTAGAAATCCCATTTTGTAATGCAACACAACACAATATGCCCTAAGCATATCGTACTTTTTTCTCGGCGACCGTAAGTGGCGTGAAAAAATTCACCATAAAGAGTAACCAATCTTAGGCAAAGTGACCTCCACCTCGAGGAGATCGAACTTCATAGATAGTAGTCGAGTATCCCGAAAGGTTAAAAAATTGGCGTCCGATCACTATAAGACGGCGGCTATAACAGCACGAAGTTGGCGACAAGCAGTTGGCACTGACCAACATACTTGCCTATGCCTCGACAACCTACCAACTTGATCAGCCATCAAAGTAAGAGGATTTTCGAATTTTTACCACTCTTTAGCGAAGTACATTGTGGAATTGCAAAATCATCGGCGCAGCTGCCGTGAATGACCAAGAATAAATATAATCCCAACACTCAAAAGAATCGTATCACGGTGGTGGTATCGGATCTGAATTTTAACTAAACCAAATCCGCAATCAATCCATTTCGACAATATGCGCCACAACTGCTGTCTATAAGATGCATTCGCCTAGTCGACCATCACCCTCACATTGTTTCTTAAATAGAAAATTAATAAACGATTTCCTTACAGGACTAAAGTGCAAATGCTGTAGCAGGTCGCCGTTAGCGATTCCGCGAGGCTTTTCACCTGGCGATCGAACGACATAACTCTATCATAGAATTGTCAGCTAACTGCCACTTGATCCGTGAACCACAGATTACACGCAAAAACAACTGAAAACGTATGCGATATTTTAATAATTAAATATATTCACCTATCGTAAAAACCGAAAAAAAAAAAGAAAAAAAGAGAGAGAATAATTTGGCATAAGAAGCCATAATATAAAATGAGCAAAAATACAAACAACAGCAATAAACTCAACAAACAAGGGCGCATATTGGATTAATTATTTAGGTAATAACAAAAAAAAAGAAAGAAGGCAACATTTTTGTGTAAATAAATAACACTTACAATAATGATCACATATTACTAGCACGATAAACATTCATGATGCGAATCATTCCTCCTCCTGATAAAATAATTGCCACCCACTTCATTGACATTTGCCATTTTTTTCAGTAAAACGCTGTCAATAGTGGATCTGATTTTACTAAAGAGCATATATCGATGATCACACGACAATATTGCCGAAATAAATAATTATTTAGCAAAGCGATTAATAACACAGATCGCACCATGGAATGTCTCATAGAAGGCAAGATAATAATAATAGCGAAAAAGGCGAACGATAACGCTGCCACTTTGGAACGAACCTCTCAAAAGACATTTTAATAACAATATAAAGGCAGTTTCATATGTAAATTAAATAAAAATTTTGCAAAATATGAATACTATCAAAATTAACGCAAAATGAAGACGTGGAAATTTGCACAAGTTCATGTACAACCCCCCTCCCCTCCCCCCTTCTCACCCGTCAAGCAAAAAAAGGACGATTACATCAGTGGTCGCAAATCCTATATTTTCAACTCCGGAGCCCAACTCCCCCCCCCTCCCCTCCTTTTCATCGACAAATTCATCAAGAATCATTTTCCTATCTAGAGTTGCTGAATTATAGCCACACTTTTGCAACGGTGCTTTCAAGCTTTTAACCTCCACGATTGGTTGTTATCGCGATGTGGAAGAAGATATCCCTTTTTCTGATCTCAACCACTGAGGTTATTATAGCACAATAAAGCTAAAGACGCCTAGTGCATCAACTGAATTCGCTCAATCGTGTCCAAAACCACGAGCTACACTTTTATTTTCTCAATTTATATCTGACCTCAACAAGCAAAAGTAACCTAGGAAGTTGCAGAACGACGTTTAACTTAAGTCCTCCTCAACCCCTCCTCCCAACCTAACCCCCTCCCTCTCTTCATTGCAACAAATCGATTCCCAAATATTTGGAAATATTACCTTTTGGAAAAATATTTGGAAAAAAAAAATCTCAACTACCTTTTCGTCAAAATATTAAATAAGTATGGTTTCTCGAATGCCGCTAAAGCATTGCATTGGAGTTCGCATGAGATGGAGAAATCCTGCATGACATCAAGCCCACAATAGTGATCACAAAGTGAGCTGTATACTCAAGAATCTGTTGCAACATGCTCGTCGTTATCCTCACTACTTGTAAACTGCCTGCAGTTTATCTCTTGCTTCTTGAAGTTGTTCTTGAAGTCGCCTTCGAGGTGCTTCTTCTCTTGCATCGCGAGTCGCTTTTTCCAACGCAACCACTGAGCTGTAGTACTCGGCCACATTGTGAAAGATACGGATATGGCGATCGCCACACGTCGCAAGCATAAGTCCGCATGGACTCATACGTACACGGCATAACGGGGCCTGATGCAAGTCCAACACTAAAAATGACATATTAATATAGTCTCCTTTGTAGTTTCGTTTGACGTCGACGCTTATTTTTAAAGATCCGAGGCCGGTTTTGAAGTCTGACATTATTATTCACTCTCAGGACCTGACAAATTTGCTTCAAGTCTGCGATAGACTAAGTGACTTCTTTAATTTGGTAGAGGTGATGAAAATATCGTCACGCAGAACTTACTGAGATTGAACTGCTTCTCGGGTTGCAAAGCACTGAAGATACGGACGTGACGGCTAGCTCCAATCGCAAAGCTCTTTCCCGACGGACTCATTGCCACGCTGACCGTTTCCGGTGACGCATTACGAAGCACATCCCAATCACCACTAAAAGCATTGGCGAAACGTGAGTGAAGAAGCGGTAGAAGAGGAGGGGGGAGGGGGGAGGGGGAGTAGGAAGGGCGAAGCACGGAGGAAGGATGTTAAGGTAAGGCTTCCGCACACAAATTCTGACGTTAGTGCTGCCGCTCCTTCAAAAATTTAGTGCATAAGCATTGTACATTTTCCTATCCAACGTTTTCAAACCAACAGATATAGTGTCACTAAGCAACACTCCAAGATAACCTACTAAATATAAAGTACTTCGCCATCTGCTTTTATAATAAAAAATCTTAAAACATGTATACCTCCATATTCAATACTAATTATTGCCCCAGTTTAACTATTCCAGTATAAATACTGTCTTGACTACAACTTGCATAAGTAAAACATAGACTCATTAATCGTCCGTACCACAACTCAGTTTCAGCATTCATGAAATTAATAAGTTGGTGTGGAAATTCGTAGTCTTCCGACCGTCTTAACTGACTCAAGGGGTATTTTTTCGGTCTGTGGTTTCGAAGCTGCAAAAAAAAAAAAAAAAAAAAAAAATCAACCAACTCACGAATATAAGAACTCACCTTGCAATTACCTGTGCCTCTTGCCCCAAGTTGTAGCGAATGTCAGTATCAAACAGCTTCCACGTTCCATCTTTCGACGCGGTCACACAACAACTCGAATTCTGATTGAAGCAAAACGATAGAACACCTGACGTATGGCCCTAAATGACACCAAGGTAGACACCTTTCCGGACAACTGAACCACCAGTGAGGGATACTGTTGGAAAGCTACCTCTACCAGTAAACAATGCTTCTTTATAGGTAAAACGCTTCCGAGAATCGACCCTTTATCAAAATAACACACATTAAAAACGTTCACTATTTGCCCTTAAACAGTTAGTGGTGAGTGGAACAGTTAATGGTCTATCGATTCCTTCAAAAAGCACCCACATCGATTAACAATATATTAGGTATCGAGTGATCTGCTCAAAAAAAGGCCAATGTTCCTATCCGAACGCATCATTCAAGATGGATCGAAAGTTATTGTTTAGATTTAGACATGAAATGAAAACGACAGCTCATACATCGAGTTGAACTTGAATATTCTGACTCAACGTTTTACCTCTTCCCATTTCTTTGAATCGTTTACCCAAATTTGTCGCATCATACAACTTAATCAATCTCAGATCATAAGCTTTCACATCGTGCTCAATTCTCAAACATAACGCCCCATCTACGTTTCAACTATGAATTCATATCCATTGCTTCCATGCATTTTCGGTTCTTGAGTGGAAAAGCATCATATACATATTTTACAGTAGAAAAAAAAACCATCATACCTTAAGCTCGAATGCTCGTTTGACATCAACAAATTCACCTTGACGATTGAATAGCACCTGCAAATTTATATTATATTACAATTCATATACTATGAGAACATGTACCTTTGACAGAAATACGTTACAAAATGACACCATATACTAAGTGAATTTGCGCAAATCGCCTTTCCGACTTTCCATACAAGTTCCTTTGGAAATCGGCTGGCCGAAAGTAGATACATTATTTAGAGATCATCAAGTCCCTCTAGTCGTATGTACCCGCAGGGTAAAGTCCCATAAAATTTCATTTAGAATTCATTAGCGATCTCGGCTTTAATGAAAGAAAGCATTTAAACCGAAGTTGTAATTACGGCGACAAGTAAGAATGTAGACATCGTGGGTGGTAACAATGTCGAGAAATGTTCGTGTTACTCGAGAGAGATGCACCAGCTAAGAAAAATGAACGAAGATAAAGACAAAAAAAACGAAATTTTCCAGTTTAAATTCAATCGGGTTGGATGAAAGCATACGAAAAATGGTGGCGCAAATATCATCCGAATTTTCGAAATGAAAGGCAATATTGGGAATAATAACGCACAGAAAAGACTTCGATGAATAAGGTTGCATCCTCTGCATCAAACATCTATGAAAAACGGCACCAACTGCGCAATCACAATTAACAACAACCTTTATTGTTAGCGATAACTTCAGTCAGTCAACAGAACATTGCAGCACAATATTACAGCAGTTACCTGTGTTACCTGTAATTCTCAAGTGATAGGAGATGATGAAATTGCATAAAGAGTGCAAATTCCTTCGACGGAAATGCTCCAGAAAATGATACCCTTAGAATGATAAATGATAAAGCGATAAAATGATAAAGCATCTTTTTAAATCATCACTTCAATCTGGCAAAAATAAGTGCATCACGGCCACGGGATATATGCAACCGAATAGAACAACCTTGCAAGTATCTACTTTTACTTGCAATATATCGACTGTTTTAACCAATGAAGAAGTATGCTTTCCCCTTCTTCTTCCACTTCCACCCTCCTCTAGCACCCCCTTCATTTCAAAAAAAGGGAAAAAACTGCAACCTCAAAGACGAAGACATCAGGAGTGAAACCGCTAGCAGCCACAAAACGTCCGCATGGTGAGATCGATGCCTCGTAGAGAATATTCAACTTTGGCTCTACGACTTTGAGAACGTCGCCACGAATGCTGTACAGAACCACTTTGTTGTCGTCTGATGATGACATCACAAATTTGCCTGAAACACAAACACACACATAACGAAAGCAAAACAGCGGACAAACCACCGATTTAGGAGCATTATTCTAGAGTCACATCCCCACTTCTAAAGAACGAGTGTTTCTTTGAACGACCGTGTAAACTACACCATTGTCAAAAACGAGGGAAATTGCAGGGGAACATACTAAAGAGAAGGATAGCTTTCCTTTAAAATAGGTGATATGCGTAATCATTCAATTCCTCAAAAATGTTCTACTATGCAAATATTGCACTTATGAAGTGTTGCAAGTCTGTGTGCTCCAACAGGATGATGTGCCAACTTCTGGAGCTTAGGTTAGCCATCAAAGCATCAGAAATCAACGTCCTCAGGATCGCCCTATAGGACGATAAATGTACACTCATAAAATAACAAGGTGATGCCAATATTTGTGAAAAAAACATATTGTCTCATACTTATGTCTAGTAGGACACTTGCTTTGAAGTGTTACCTCAGCAATGACATCTGGAGAATGCATTCCCTCCAATAGTCAATAAATTTATGTCAACTAATTTCCTCTTGTGGGATCTCATCAAAAACCTAATAATATGCAATAAGACTAAATTCATGGATGCTTCCAATGACTCAACTGAGTTGGCATTCATCATCATCGATTGTAACTCACAAATATTTTGTAATTTTCTCTTGCGGATCTTTTTTAACATATATAGGTCCACAGAGGATGTAATGGCTGTTCAACCGCTATAGAGAACGATTCACTCATCGATGATACCTCCCTATCTGCACTTCCTAGAAAGTCTTTCACCACCACTGCTTGAATATCTTTTGATGCGATCTATAACAAGCATAAAAAGCAACTACTCACCATTACATGCGATTGCGTTGCTGTTGATATCTCTGAGGTGTACCTCAGGAAAGTCGACGTTCTCAACGGGGAAGAACTTATACGCTTGTGATCCATCCTCCCTGCGGGCAAGTTTGTACACTGCCAGCTGAATTTGAATGAAACATTGCGCCTCCAAGCATCAAATATTTATTTAATGAATCCAAGCATTGCTACGAATCTTCATAGGAGTTAAAAGAAAAATTTTCTCGTCACTTCTTTAACGCTAACTTTAAACTCTCTTTGCTCGACTTACCGTAAAACTTCGAATAAAACCTCAGCAAATATAAATTTCGAAAGATTTTTAGGTGGAAAATTGTTGAGGGTGGTTCATTAATATTAAAGTTATTTTCAAGATTCCATCAATACAAAACAATATACGGCACTGATTCACTTTATCAGCGAATCATTCCGTTATGCGTTTTGCATTTCAGTTAGTTGTTGCCTCATAGATACTGAATTGAGGACGAGAGATATGCCACGACAGATTGTACCTCTCAGTGCTGACAGCCGGGTGGAGTACACTTTAAAGAAACCCCCTCAAGGGACCGTTTTGTGGTGGAAATGACCCACAAAGCGGCTGATTGCATTTGGACATCGCAAAATGAACCATTTTAGTTAAGTGACTTTTTTGAGCGCTCATATAAATCGATAAAAAAGCTCTTTTTATTGCACTATTTTTATAGTTAATGACTCTAGAAATAGATCGAAATTGCCAATTTCCAAAACGAAAAAATCACCTCAATAGAAATAATTAATGACTAAAATTTCGTTTTATGGTTCGATACATAAAGTGCACTGCGTTTTTAATATTCACTTTATTCATCTCAACTATATCAAATGCGATCGCTTAATGATAAAAAATCACCCCTATTTACTATTGAGTCTCTCCCCGTCCCCCTCAGCCCCTGAACATACGACGAGTCGATTGCCAAAGAATTGAAAGAAACCTTATTGGCAGCTGCAAGCGAAAGTAGTACACTTCTCGAATCTGGACCGAATGCGATTCGCTTCGCATTGTCAAGCTCGACGCTGCCTCTCGTGAATTTATGCTCCTTATCGGCGAAATCCTATATAGAATCTGACTCTAACTTCATATTTATGGCAAAAAAGTAAACCGGAACATTAGAAAGGATTTTGGTGGCGCCTTCTAAACAACGGAAAGTAACCTCTCCTAGTGGATGAGAAAAAAAAACAAACTAATATAAGAAAAATCAAAACTGAGAAGCATTTAAAAATCGACACAACGTAGATACACCAACATTCTGAGACAATACGTAAATGAATGATGTGTTAATGGGCAAATTGAGATCACAGTATGTTAGACAGAGATTGAGAGAGAGGGAGAGAGAAAGAGAGGGAGGGAGAGAGGGTGAGAGAAAGAGAGGGAGAGAGAAAGAGAGAGAAAAAGAGGATGAGCGAGGAAGAGGGAGGAAGAGAGGAAGAGAGGAGAGGGAGAGAGAAAGAGAGGGAGAGAAAAACAGAGGGAGAGAGAAAGAGGGGGAGAAAAACAGAGGGAGAGAGAAAGAGAGGGAGAGAGGAGGGGGAGAGAGAAAGAGGGAGAGAGGAAGAGAAGGAGAAAGGGAGAGAGGAAGAGAGGAAGGGAGGAAGAGAGGGAGAGAGGAGAGGAAGAGAGTAAGGGAGGGAGAGAGAAAGAGAGAAAAGTTAGTAGATTGGAAGCAAGAAACAGCCTCAAATAAACATATATGAAGTTGAAATGTTCTTTTCTAGATGAAGCTTCATACTCTACCACCCGTCTTCGTCAGCACACCACCTATGAAAATACATATTGCTACGATCCCAAACTTCATACTGCTAAGGTCGAAAATATCGATGAAGGTATAAACCAACTGAGCGGTTTACTTCGGTGGTCCCTCTACCATCACTTCTCTCTATCCTCTTTCCACTCTATTTACACCCTCAAATACTCTGATGCAATTTCCCACCTTTTCACTTAAAATATTTCCATAAATAACTAATCCATAAATACCTGTTGAAATATTCATATATAATACCGATGTACCACTTTTGAGCAAAAAAAAGAGTAATATAGCTGATAGTTCATCTACAGAACTCACTCGTCCTCTCCCTACTATCCCAGTTGTCACAATAAAGTGCTCTCATGAAATCTACGCATTTCTTGAATTGTCCGAAAAAATTCGTTTTTTTCTATTTTGCAATCATTCAGTGACAACTACGTTTGACCCTTGACCTGGCGTAATGGTGGTTGTATAACCTATTTCATTAGATATATATTCCACCAATATCGATAAAGAAATAGGCAAACCTTTGTATGCCAAAGAAATAAAGAGCGATCCTCTCCAATAGAGACCAGGAACTTTCCATTAGAGGAGAAGTCAACATCGAGAACTCGACCCACATGACCTTTAAGCGTCGTGATCATCCAAGGATGATCGAAGAGTACATCTCGACTCTTAAAAGCAATTTCACTTAATTCGGGAATATGTTTTTTATTGAGTAGTTACAATAATATTAATAATGATCCATGCTAACCCAACTAAATCTTCTTTTCCATAAAAATGGAATATAATGAAGCAATGAGTATGCAAGTCAGTGGGCAACACACCTTTTCCCATTTCGGCTTTGATGTTTTCGTCGAGATCTTTCGAAATGGATTCGGCTTGGGAGGCTCTTTCTCGCTTTCTTCTTCTGACTGTTCCCTTGAAGAATCTAAAAAAAGGATAGATTGTATCCTAAGCTCGTGCTAAATAAACCCTATCACAATCGCAATCTTTTTCAACCAAACTCACTTTCACGTTGATTAAACGTGATCCACTTCCTCTACACGATGATCTACTATCGAAGCATTCAATTAATGTTTGAGTTATTTCTATATCGCTCTTATGCAGAAAATTTGGCTGCTATTTATTCAAATTTATTTATTTATTTATTTATTTTTTTGCATTTGATGAGATGCTTTTTTTTGATGAAATTCCTCTCTGCTTTCTCTACGAAAATTGCAGTGAATGATTTTAGTGGCCAATGAAAAATTCAAATAAACGAGAAGCAATCTTCACTAGGAATTAAATCATTCGGCTAGAATGGAAGCAATATTCGACAAAAAAATTAAAGAATATACCACTTTTATTGCTCGATTTGATTCGTCCAGTATCCCAACGTGTCCAAACCACAAGCGCAATAATCAACGCAACAATGCCAGAAATTGTAACAAATACGAAACCGATTTGTGCCAATTCTGTATCGCCGGTATCCGCAATAAAATCGTTTAACATCGTTTTTCAGTTGATTGAATCTAAAACAAACAAAACAACAACAATTACAAAGTGAGTAACAAATTTTTTTTCTCGTTCCACTCTAAAGTTAGAATCTATTATCGCAGAAATTAGAGTTATTACTTGTAACGGTAGTTTATAGTTTCATTGGGTAAACGCTTCGTGTTTAAAAATTTCTATAAAATTAAAGCAANCCCAGAGAGAAGAGAGTGGGGGAGGGGGTGGAGGAAGGGCTCTTTCATAAAAAACAAAGCGCAAAACTTTTGATCCCGTCAGGTTGAGACGGCAGCAAAGCATCCAGAAATGAAGTACATAAAGATGTTGTCATCGCCGTTCAAAATTTCCTACCCATAGCTGCTTCGGCAGATTCGCTCAGGCAGATCTTCGCTGACATTTTCCGAACAAACATCGTCTATCGTAATTCGCCTCAGTTGGCTCAATTCAAGAATAGGGGAAATGCAACAATCCTCCTTTGATTGATCTTTAGTTATTCAACCAAAATATTCCTGCTCGTTTGTCCCAAAAAAAAAAAAAATTGCCCTCCACATATTTTCTATAAACGTCGTTAAAAAAGATGCGTTCTCCGTGTCTGCTGAGTAGAATCTGTTCAAAATTGAGTCAACCTAGGTGAAAGATGTCTATGCTCTAACAGCTCACTCACTTATCGACAGCCGGCTGGACAATAAACACGAAAAAAACATCCCACTCATCGAATAACACGAATACACGTGTCTGCATATGATTTCGTAAATTCTCAGCCAATCACCCTTCTTTGCCTCTCAATAATTCGAGAAATGAAAAAAAGTTCCAACGCCTACATAGTCAGATTCGTTGCCAAGATTAGATACCGTAACTAACGAATCTTTGAGAATCAACCAACAATTATTCAATTATAACAGCTTTATATCTATGACACATCATCAGCATTTCCCATATTTGTATAATTGGTGTTTTCTACTAGTTATAAGGTTGTTTTGATCGTTGAAATTTTGCTCATTGTTTCCATTTGTTCCGATCAGGTTGAATTATGCAAATTTGATGAAATTTGCATAATTCGTCGACTCTTTTGTTTATGGGTAGTGTCGAGAATATAGTTGGATTTCTTCTGATGGAAAACGTCGACTCTTTTGACCACGATTGCGGTCCAATCCTATTGGTCAAATCTCAAGAGTGGACAATGAAAATAAACATCCACAGTTGTTCTCTCTTTTTTTTTTCTTTGAAAAAGTGCCACCTAAGTTGGGTCGCACAAAATTATTCATTCAACATATCGAAAAATTTATACTACTAAACAATGATAATATTATTTGAATATACCGGAAATGAGTCGGCATATATATGGGTATAGTCAACTGCAGTTTTTAGTTGGAGAATTAGTCGTCCGCTATTTCCTCGTATACTATTCATTTGTCGTGATCGGACGAGAGTACCAATGCCAGCACAGTTGCAAACTAGAAGAGAGGCTGAGGCAAAGGGGTTAGGGGGTTGCGGGAAAGAGAGGGGTTGGTTAAACGGCCGCACACACCTCTTAAGTGACCGTTGCCTCTAGGCGTAGGGGCACAGTGCGTTGCTTCATCGAACTGCCCAACTGACCCTTAATAAACCCTCCCCCCCCACCCCACAGGCGTCTATTATGACGCATCATGGCCAGCATATTTTAATTCCGGTTAGTCCTAGACATATTGCATAATTAGTTAACGCACAATATTTGAGGTTTGCATTCACAAGATTCGTGGTGGAACGAATTTCTGGTGCATTTTAGGTGCCTTAAAGAGATCGTTTAGGTGCTTGAGAGAATGAAAACGCCCAGCTGCATGGGTGATGGATGGCGCACTGAATTATGAATTTTTTTTTTTGGGGGGAGGGGGTAGTGGTGGTCCGGCCAAGCGAGATCCCATCAGAGTGTGGGCAGAGGATGAATTCCTCAATGCCGTTAACATCTATCCACAGAATGTGTCGCCAACCATTTTGGGATGTGTCAGCTTTAATACTTCATACCCCAAAAAACCATGTGAAAGTGTACTTTGTGACCTGAAAATTTTCGAGAAAAAATATGAGAAAAGGTCGCATGTCTCTATCGTACATCACCCACTTATCTAATAGCAATTCGAAAGCAAGGAGGGGTTGAATTTTTTAAAAGTTACTTTTTAAACACCATTATATCACAAAATATTCGGGATTTTACGATGATCTTGAATGAATGTTGAAGAGTGGATATTACCAAATCGAAAATTTTTATTCTTCAACAAATTAATAAATTATGATACTCACTAATGCCTTTTAAATGTTTGCCTTTATTTCCATTAGTTGCTAATCGCTTAAATTTCAGTTAACGATGACGAATCATACAGCGAGTAGTATTATCTCTTCACTTTTTGTGCTGATGATACTCGGTGGAGTTCAAGTGATGAAGGTCGATTTATTTTTATTTAATTTCATCGTTTTCATTCTAATATAATTTGCTCTCTAAATAGAATAATATATCGAATATATATTACTGTTCAAGTAATAATTATATAATTGTTTGAAGATTATTGACGCATTTTGCATTGCATTTTTCTTTTGCGAATAATTGAAATATTTCGAAAAGTTATGATATATGAAAGGAGTTATATTAGAAATTATTAGAGTGATCCCACTGATATGATAGAATTTTCCTCACTTATGATTAAATATGTTAAAATTGTTGTTTTATAGAAGTTTTTTGAAGTTGTCATCTAATATTAGGCTGAATTGGCCAATTTATATCGTTAAATATTTTCAATGGGATTATATATCGTTAAATATATCGTTAAATACTATTCAAAAGGTGATACTTTCTTCTAAACGTTAATCATTTAATTTAGTGTTGAGTATATCCATAGAGGTTCACTTATAGATTCTTGTAAATCGTATCGAACATTCGAACATGATGGGATCTGCAATCGATTGAGATGGATAACGAATAAAATATATAGAAATATAGTTAAGAATCACATCGATAAAGGGATTAGGGAACTTTATTAACTATTGGATATATCCATATAATTGAAAGAAGCTTTTAAGATATTTCGGAGGATTTGAACCATTCAATATTGTAATGTCGACTGAAATCTTCGTAATAATAACTGTTTTTTGAGAATATACGAATTACCATCGTTGCAAGTTGTCAGTATGCTTCGTGATATTAGGTATCTTCGTTTATTGTTCCCATTTCGTTGCTTTGCTTGTGAGTTCGAACTCAACGAATTGAGCACCTAACATTAGTGGAACAATGGAGTAGTCAAGCCTCTAAGATCTATTGGTAATGAAAGTTGTTTCAGGCAGAACTAGCCGCTACTCGATCAGGGACACTAATTGCCGGTATACTGTGCTCGGTGATGTTCGTCTTCGTGTTGACGGCAGTATCGAATATGCAGATGGCGTCGGTGGGGGATGGAGCGAGGGCCGGTCTTCTAGAGGTGATCGTTTGTATGTTGCTTGCTACGATCGCAGCCGCAACAGTCCATCGCGTCTCTGTTACGGTTCGTGCATATATCTTGTTATGTAATCTGTTCTGAATTCCTCGAACGGGTTCATGCATATAAAACATATAAAAAACCGCCTACCGCTAAGGGTTCCTCTATCAGCCACTATACATATTTCTATTGGCAATGCACCTTATCGGTCGGAATAGGATTTACAATGGGCGTACCCAGGCCAGGTCTAGTCTACTCCTGTGATTCAACGATCTCTCTCCTTTCTCCATCTGGCGTCGACTTATGAATCCAAGGGTTTGTTTTTATATTTATTGCAAATCCAAGGGTTTGTTTTTATATTTATTGCAAATGTCGATCTCGGTTCCTGCCAACAACGAAAACTTTTTGACAAGATCGAATCAAACGAAATTCAAGGAAATGAAACTCGCTATATTCTCAGGGCTGGCCCCTATGAGTCGATTTGTTGCCGTTAAGTCTACGGTGTTTACATCAAAAAATTTCTAATTCTCATTTTTTATAATGCAGTGGTGATATTGATCTGTAGAGATAAATGAAGCAGTGCTTTCATACGCGGGGCACAGCAACAATCCCAAGCTTGCAACCGTATCTGTATTCTCTTAGGTACCAAAGTGGTGGGAATTAGGCGTTTGTGAATTGCTTCAAAGTTGAGAGTACCATAAATAAGTGTCAGGCGTTATGTCTCTACAGTATACCAAATATACCGTATCTGTATATGTACTATAGAGTATGTACTTTAAGCTTAATGGTTAGGGCCTGAACTGAACTCTATACTGTGAAGATACTGGACTTATAGAAATGTTTGTTATTTATAAAGTGTTGCAACAAGCAAACGTGAGGACCCCTCTTTGATCTGTAGAGATAAATGAAGCAGTGCTTTCATACGCGGGGCACAGCAACAATCCCAAGCTTGCAACCGTATCTGTATTCTCTTAGGTACCAAAGTGGTGGGAATTAGGCGTTTGTGAATTGCTTCAAAGTTGAGAGTACCATAAATAAGTGTCAGGCGTTATGTCTCTACAGTATACCAAATATACCGTATCTGTATATGTACTATAGAGTATGTACTTTAAGCTTAATGGTTAGGGCCTGAACTGAACTCTATACTGTGAAGATACTGGACTTATAGAAATGTTTGTTATTTATAAAGTGTTGCAACAAGCAAACGTGAGGACCCCTCATAAGAGAGAGAGAGAGAGAGAGAGCAGCGCACCGCTGAATGCTCGTAACGGCTTCTGCAGTGATAGATTTTCTAGGTTCTTTACTCCCGTTTTATGACAGCCATCTGCACTGAGTTTGAATCCGTCAGACAGCCTCTTCTAGGAACTTGAAAACAAGCTTCACTCAAACCTTATGAGCGACTTCCATTGATCCAACGAAAATTTAGTCCAGCAGACGGCCTTTCATTTCCTATCCTTTAGCGTCAACTTTCTATTAAAAAGAAGCATTCACTATTTTCATACTACTAATAATCTTCACTGCATTGCAATTTGGAATGTGTTGAGAGTACCATAAATAAGTGTCAGGCGTTATGTCTCTACAGTATACCAAATATACCGTATCTGTATATGTACTATAGAGTATGTACTTTAAGCTTAATGGTTAGGGCCTGAACTGAACTCTATACTGTGAAGATACTGGACTTATAGAAATGTTTGTTATTTATAAAGTGTTGCAACAAGCAAACGTGAGGACCCCTCATAAGAGAGAGAGAGAGAGAGCAGCGCACCGCTGAATGCTCGTAACGGCTTCTGCAGTGATAGATTTTCTAGGTTCTTTACTCCCGTTTTATGACAGCCATCTGCACTGAGTTTGAATCCGTCAGACAGCCTCTTCTAGGAACTTGAAAACAAGCTTCACTCAAACCTTATGAGCGACTTCCATTGATCCAACGAAAATTTAGTCCAGCAGACGGCCTTTCATTTCCTATCCTTTAGCGTCAACTTTCTATTAAAAAGAAGCATTCACTATTTTCATACTACTAATAATCTTCACTGCATTGCAATTTGGAATGGATTTCAGCGCAGATGTCCAACACCATAAATTTTTGCGTAGATCTGTTGTAACGTATGTCGACTAAAGGCAGTTAGCGAAGAATTTTTAACTTTGTAAATCGCGAAAGAAAAAATAAACGTTTTGTGGAAGGAATAAAAAGATTTTTGGGTATTTTAGCTGAAACGATCTAGAGTGAATCCTCGTTTATATTGAGAAACGAAAGATCAGGTGCATAGGTTTGAAAAGGTGTTACTGTTCATTCTTCATTTGTTCAGCTTGGAAAAAATTCCCGCAGTGCTTTGATAGGATTTTCTCCCCCCCCCCCTAAAAAAAAGGAAAACATCAAATGTTAAATACAATTTATAGCCCACAACACGAGTTGAAAGTTTTTCGAAAAAAATGGCGAAGGAATTGGATAACAATTCTTTGAGGCAATCGAAGCGCAGCATTTTCCATGCATTACGGATGTGACTCAGGATCCGGAAATTCGTGCCCATTTTGTGGTTTTATGCAAAATTTGAAGCTAATGGGAAATTTTAGGAACGAAATTTGCGCTAATAGCTCAATTTTTCTTGCTTTACGGTTCAAAAAGTAGAAATTGCCATCAACTGCTTTTGTCTTATCAGTGTTTAACATCTTAGAAAGACATTGAAGATAACGTGCCCGAAAACCCTCACTGTCGCAGACGGCATGAGTAGATTAGTCTCTTTTCGAACACCTCAACAGTTGCATGCTTTCCTTTCTCTATCGTTCATTTCGAATCGGGGCCTCTGATCGTAAGCAGCTGTCTGTAAGATCGAATGGTGCAGCCGGCAATGAGTATGTGGAAGTCAATAAGTTTGGAGGTCTACTCAAAAATGATGGAATATTTTTTTCAGGTGTGTTTGCTGCTGTGCATATTTTTTGTGTTTATTTTGTCGAATGTTGCTCAAGCACGATACAATGTTGCGGTAGTGCAACAATCGATCACAGTCAAGAAGAAGAAATAAACATTCATATGCGATGCTTATACGATCATCTCTGTTAGCCTTTTTCGTGCACAAATCAACGGCACTGCCGTTTAGTGTTCGTGAAGGTATATGTGTTGCTTCTTTTCGTAGAAAATTTGAAAGTGTTTAGAAATGAATGAATGAATATACGATCGAAAGAGAGGAAATTAGACATTATTTCAAAGAGAGCCATTTGGGAAATTTTTTTGAGTTTTTTTTTAAATTTCTTTTGGCGATAATTTAGAAAAGAAATTTGTTCGATAATGAGTATGAGAATCGTTTCACTGAATTACATTGTTTGATTCGTTTGTTGATTCGTTTATATTGGTGAGTGGATCACATTATAGGCCTTATGAAGAGTGATTTATTAGGCCGGTATAACACTTGTTGTGTTGTTTTATTTCAATTGGGTACTGTGATATTTACGCATTAAATAAAGTGTTTCTTGTTGCTTTCAAGTGTTTTTTTTTTCGACTTAGCAGTACGATGACTCTGCTTGCAAAATAATTCTACAGGTGGGTTGTTTATCAGATTTAAAAGGAAGTTGTGCATAAGCATCTATCTCTAAGGTTTTATTTCGAGAATATATTTTTCTCAAATATCGAAATGTTCACTCAAAAATATGCAATTTTATTGCAAAATATTGCGACCTTAAAAGTTCGCAACAAATTCGACAGATTCTGTGTTTTCCTCAATGCCGGATGAGGTGTACGATTGAAAGAACAATGAAATCTATGAATTAGTCAGGTATTCCAACTAGGAGAGAAGTTAATTCTGTCACGTGCATAATGGGTAATGATTCGTCGAAGCCACCCGGAGCACAGGGGAAACGAAGCATCGCTATCAAACTCAAGTCAGGACCCTCGTCAGCTACTATGCAAAGGCATCTGGAGAACGCGACCAAGAGTCGAGTATTGCAACTTAAATCCTGTGGCCTGAAGCTTGTGCCCGAACAATTGAGTGAGGTATGTCAGTAGTTTGTGCTTCTACAATTTCGACCAGTGAATGCAATATCATTTATGAACTGCTTGGCATGAGGCACATGACCTAGTGATATCATGCAGTGTAGCGTGACGTTTGCGCCGCGGTTATCTATCGTCTCGGCCATCTGCATCTGAATGCTTCTGTAGATTCCGATGGAGTTGTGGCAAAGAACTGTTTTGAATGACCGATCGGACGTTTCATAGAAAGTGCATCTTCTGTTTTTTCGTTTTTTTTTTTGCTGTCCCAAGAGACACATAGGTGTGCCTGTCGTCTGGACTTAGTAAGTCTCTGTTGTGAGTCCCTTTGGGGAAGAGAGGAAGGAAGCAATGTAAAGTTGCACTATCAAAGCCGAAAAGCATGAAACACTGATTGTTGTCCACTTTACTATAATGCGGTAAACGTTGATAGTGGCTCGTTCAATATATGCAGTTAATTTATTCGGGTACTATAGTACTACATTTTCACACGTACTAAGAGGTTGAGCTCCACTTGGTGATGTTTTCTATTGTATCGACGTTATAGGCATCACATCGTTGTCTGTTTTTACATTTTATCGGTGAGTGAGAGAACGCTTTCCAGCCATTATCCTTACATCGTAAGTTTTTTGAAGGAATGCCAATTGGTTAGGTCTAAGGAGAAGGGACCATGTTTGCGACTGGCAGCAGATGTACACAGAGGTGAGCACTTCTAAAACTATATGTGCACGACCTACATGCGTCAGTCATTATTCATTTTACCCTTAAGAGGGGATAATCTTCTAATAGTTCTTAACGTTTTTAATTTAAATTTTGACTTAAAAGTAATTTCAGGTGCGTGAGATTCTAAGGAATTTAGACCTATCGGATAATCGAATCCGTGTGTTGCCGGAGTTGATTGGATCATTTACCAACTTGAAACAGTTACACATATCGGGCAATCAGCTAGAACAATTGCCTAATGAGATCGGATTGCTGAAGAAACTTGAGGTGCTGAACGCTTCTCGAAATTCGTTAGCTTCATTGCCAGAGGGTTTTGTGGGATTGTGCTCTCTGAAGGTGTTGAACCTATCAGGCAATAAGCTCGTTACGATGCCACTCGCGGTGTGTCGACTTCAATCTTTGGATAACCTCGATATGTCGGCGAATCTATTGGAGACGCTGCCCGATGAAGTAAGCTACTTCTCTTTTTTTGTATCTCTTCTAGAAAGTCGAGGTTGTTGATTTGAGTGGAACGAGGCACGTTAAATGCATCGCATCTCATTCCTATAGGTTTTGTAGTCGGGTAAGTTGAAATTATCGAATCAACATTTACAATGCAACAATGTATGTCTCTTTGTAAAATGCTTTTGCAAAATGTACATACAAGTAGGTTTTTCTTTGCATTGCAAAAATTTTGCAATAGAATGCTCTAAATGGAATTCGATCTCGGATTTTTGGAAGTAAATCAACAAAATAAAATTTAGTCGGGTAAGTTGAAATTATCGAATCAACATTTACAATGCAACAATGTATGTCTCTTTGTAAAATGCTTTTGCAAAATGTACATACAAGTAGGTTTTTCTTTGCATTGCAAAAATTTTGCAATAGAATGCTCTAAATGGAATTCGATCTCGGATTTTTGGAAGTAAATCAACAAAATAAAATTAGCAAATATGTTATTCAATTTTATTTTGCTTTCTCATATTTACACAATCGAGTAATCGTGAAATGCGCATATTATGCCAATAGCACTGACGTATTTTTTCATTTATTTCTTATTAACGATCTCATTAATAATGCAATGAATTATATTCTATTATGGTTATAAATCTATTACGTTATTATGGTCATAAAAACATTGCTGAAATGGAACTACGCAGTATTTGTGGTCTCAGTTGAGGAACATCGATGGGTCTTTGAATATATTTTCACGTAGCCGATATGCAATCTTATTTCAGAGGTAAAATACTATACGAGGGAATGGTAATACGGGAAAGGGGAAGGATTGGAAGGGTAGGATTTTCGACATGTGGCCACCTTTGTACGTAAAAAGTCAACTAGTATAGGTCTCTATGTTTTAAAAGTCAACATACATAAGTTTATATCTGTTGGGAAGTTACATGCTGCTCGTATATACAAACGTATAAACAAAGTATTTTTTTTTCAAGGTGAAAGAATTGAAGGCTTCTGAAGTCAACTTCAATCAGAACAGGTTGAACTCGTTGAACGAGAATTTAGCACGTTGCGAACGATTGAAGATTCTACGAGTGGAAGAAAATTGCTTAAATAGGAAGGATTTTTGTCGTGAATTACTATCGAATTCAAATATAAGTTTAATTGCCTATGCTGGAAATCTCTTCCAAGATAAAGATTTTCAAAGTTTACCAGGATATGAAGATTATCAAACTCGTTTTACGGCCACTAAACGAAAAATGTAAATATTTCATTACGATATATAGGAGTGACATTGAAATAAGAGAAAGATTTATTAAGGATCAAAAATAATTTTGGTTTTCCATCTGAGTCGATTTTTAATTTATTGAAAACTATTAGATTTATTAGTATAGGCATTGAATCGTTATCGCTTTTCAATTAAAGCCATATAAGTATAGGCAAACGGCTGTCAGTATATTCGTAAAGATATTTGATGTTAGATTTTTTTCATTCCTATTTGCAGCATCATATGACTTATTTGCAGTGTTCACTTGTTACCATCTTTATACTCTTTTTTGCTTCTTATTTTCTATCTTTTTCCCTTCTTCATTATCGATTTGAATTATCCTCATTTCCGTCTATCGAGGAATAATAATTGAAAATGCCTCAAAAAATAGAGGCTTTTTCTGAGGTAGTGTTCTTTAAGTTCCTATATAATTCTAAATTTGGCTATGCTTTTTTATATGGGTTTATGTTATTCAATTTATTTACTATTGCGGATATCAATTTGTGCTGCGTGACTATAGAAATCGACCGAAGACTTAATTTTGCCATATTGTGACCTTTGAACTCTTCATAGTTTACTAGCTAGAACGATCACTAAACCTCTCTAAATATTGCAAATATTGAAACGTCTCCTAATTTGCCATTTAATCCAATTCCTTCTAAGTGCAATTTTATCTCTATATAAATATTTGCGATTTCTTCGAATGAATGAAATATAATCAATATTTCTTCGAAATTAAATCAATCTAAATATTGATGTAACAATTTACGATGAAAATATTTCATAATAAAATTGCTTTATATTTATGTATCTCATTTTTTTTTTTGAAATTTTTTAAAATATTGTTTCTTTCAATTGTTTTCTATTTGATTTTCTCTCATTTATAATCAATTAGGGATGTATATCGTCTATTAATGTTTTCATTTTATACTCTCTTATTTTATTTCGTTTATTTTTCTTTCTCTAAAATAAATTTCCATATTTCTAAAATAAATTTGCATATAATAATATATGCAAAAGCAAATGAAAAAATATTATAACTCTTGAAGATGCCACTTTTTAATTCTTTAATTCATCCATCTAAAAGGTAAAATATTTTTGAAAAAGTGGTGGTATTAAAACAACCTTATAAACTGCATCAAGGTTGTGTCCAAGGTGGAACTATGTGAATTCCACCTACGACGTACACTCCAGATGGCATCTCTTCAAATTCAGCCGAACGTATTTTTCTTGATTGCATACGGCATAGGAAATTTCTTCGTTATCAAGTATCATCACAGGTGTACTTGAGGTGGTTCCACATCAACTTCGAGCTCACCGTGTGGATGAGAGTGGGGAATTTGTTTCATCTATCACAGAGCGGGCAAAGGTGGTTTCTGGAACTCCCGACAAAAAATATGTTGAATACCCAATTCGTAGTTTTCGTTGGGATCGGTGCAGTGCTTCTTGGGATTTAAATACCCGGATGGGTAGAACGTCTGCATCAAATATGTCGCTACTCTGTCTGTTCCCAACAAGCGCTATCACGACTATAACAGTATATGGATGGTGCATATCACTTTTGAACAATACAAATCGTGCTGCTTAAGAAGCTGTGGTTCCACATCAACTTCGAGCTCACCGTGTGGATGAGAGTGGGGAATTTGTTTCATCTATCACAGAGCGGGCAAAGGTGGTTTCTGGAACTCCCGACAAAAAATATGTTGAATACCCAATTCGTAGTTTTCGTTGGGATCGGTGCAGTGCTTCTTGGGATTTAAATACCCGGATGGGTAGAACGTCCGCAATTTTTTTTGCTGGGGGAAATAGGCTAGAATTGTTGTAAGTTACAGTAAGCACCTTCCGATTCCCTGCTCATCGGAACTCGACGGCGGCGACGGGCATCAAATATGTCGCTACTCTGTCTGTTCCCAACAAGCGCTATCACGACTATAACAGTATATGGATGGTGCATATCACTTTTGAACAATACAAATCGTGCTGCTTAAGAAGCTGCAGATATAGTAGTCCTTAGTGGTGTTGGTAATAGCTACTCTAGGTACGGTAACATTTATAGATCAAAATAGTATTGGATGTAGTAGTAAGGGGTAGTGGGCTTACGGTAGCATATTTATATTTTTGTTGAAATACTTTAAAGTACTAAGTGAAATCGCTTTGCTTTTATGGATTTTGTAAACGTTCGCCTCACGCGCGAAGAATGGAATCCCCGGAACTGCCTATCTCCCATTTTTGATGAAATCTCTGATCTCAGCAAAGTTCCCCGTCCTTTTTGTGGAACTCATGAGCTTACTGCAGTTCCCCTCCCCCTTTTTACGGGAACCGTGATCTCATTCAGTTTGCAATTATACCATAATCCGATGTACACAGTACCGTTACTGTACGATAAGCAAAGAGATAGGACAATTCTTATTCCCTCTAGATTGACGTCATCGAATTTTATTAGGTTTAATGAATGTTCGAACTTGTGGTACTAGCAGATTCGACTTTTGAAATACCTCTATATCATTTATAGTACAGTTTTTCCTTTACCTCTACAAGAATCACTTCCTGCCATTGCGGGAAATCGAACTATAAAAAAGAAAAGGGAAAATCAGAAAGACAAGAGTTTTGAAATGATGAAGAAAAAGACCTGTAAAACTTGTAGGTAACGAGTTAACAGAATCAAACCACTTTCACTTCTTATCGTTGGTCCCTCATGTGAATTGTTCTAGCTGCAATATATTGAAGAATTCGAATTTTATGAATCTTAGCACGACTACTTACTATAAACTACTGTGGAAGGGCGCAATTCGATCGTAGCTAGGTTGTTTTCGCAACGAATATTGGGGTGGTATCGAACCAGACCCATAGGCCTCACAGGGGCAGGTGGGTGAGGAGTGAACACCATTCAGTATTTTTTGTTAGCTTTATGCTGTTTTGTGTTGTGTTGCTTTCTATGATAGAAGTACTGAAGAAATGTTGCCCCATCCTTCTGGGGATATGATATCCTCTCGGTTAGCAACCATTTTCATGGTGTGGTACCTTCTCGTTAGCAGTCCTTTTCCTGGTGTGGTACCTTCTCGTTAGCAACCCTTTTCCTGGTGTGGTGCTTCCTCGGTTAGCAATCTTTTCCCTGGTATAGGACCCCCTTGATTGGCAACCTTCTTCCTGGTATGGTACCTCCTCGATTAATAACCCTTTTCCTGCTATCGTACCCCCTCGGTTAACAACCTCTCCCTGGTATGGTACTACCTAGTCGTTAGCAACCGTTTCCCTGGTATGGTATTCTCTCGGTCTCCTGCTATGTTTTATGCATGATAGCACTTGTATCTCGATGATTGCACCATCAACAAATGCGCATATCATATTTTTCCTGGTGTGGTACCTTCTCGTTAGCAACCCTTTTCCTGGTGTGGTGCTTCCTCGGTTAGCAATCTTTTCCCTGGTATAGGACCCCCTTGATTGGCAACCTTCTTCCTGGTATGGTACCTCTTCGATTAATAACCCTTTTCCTGCTATCGTACCCCCTCGGTTAACAACCTTTCCCTGGTATGGTACTACCTAGTCGTTAGCAACCGTTTCCCTGGTATGGTATTCTCTCGGTCTCCTGCTATGTTTTATGCATGATAGCACTTGTATCTCGATGATTGCACCATCAACAAATGCGCATATCATAAGTGATAACTAGATCAAGATTTACGTTTACATTTATACCTATTAAAACCACGTTCTAACGTCACTAACATTAGTTGACGTTTTTATATTGGCAAATAAAGTGACTACCCTGAAAGGGCGCATTTGTCGAAGGCGCAATTGTCATATCTCCTCCACTGATCGCCGAAGAGTGTTTATTAAAGCGTTCACTAACACTTTGAATGCAGAATGAGTAAGTCATGAGCCGAGTGAAGTCAATGCTATCTGTGATGTTAGGGAGATGTTTTCTCAGTAGTGGTGGTAAGTAATCGAAGAAAGAAATTGGCCCACAACCGAATAAGAGTTGAAACCGGATGTATTTTATAGATGGAGGCTTTTTTCCAAGCAAAGGCTTTCCGTAAAAACCGAGTTCCGGTTCTAGAAGAAGAAACTGACCAGCCGGTATTTTTCGACTTACAAAGACCGACCGAAACGTAGGTTTCCACCGGAAGCTGTGTCCAAAGTTATATGTTGCAAGGATGTTGTGGAATGTTGTTGTTCAATTGTTGTATTACAGGAGGAGAACGTGGATCCGTTTGATTACAGGTAAGATGCTCGCCTCGAAACTGTGCAGTGCTTTCTCGGGAGTGGCCATCGAGCAGCAGAGAGGATTCGCCACGTTGAAGGATATTTCAATAAGATTGAAATCCGTGAAGAATATACAGAAGATCACGAAAAGTATGAAAATGGTCTCGGCTGCTAAATACGCAAGAGCTGAAAGAGAGTTGAGGGTTCGTCGTTTGCCACGTCTCTTTTCATTTCGAATATCTAAACACATCAACCTGAATCTGTTACGAATTTAGCATGAACGACGGAGAGGAAGGTGGAGTCGGAACCACAAACTTTTCTCTTCTCGAACTGTAGTTCATCTTATGACACCATTCTCGATGAATTCTCTTTATCAGTCCAGAATCCTTGCTGCATTACTAGTGGGATTACTAATAGTATATAGTGATATCGTTTAAAATACAGTTGCTATCAGAATTTAATTTGCCATCGTTCGACTGATTCAGCGAGTGGATGCTTCATTGAGGGCTAATCAATAGTAATTGGCCTCCTCATAAACTTCAACAATAAAAAGTCAACGAGTTGTGTCGACGTTTTGATTCTAATTCTAAAGATTCTATTATTAATTCAAACTCTAATTCTAATCTTAAAAATAAGAAGGTGGAAGATTCTAAAATTGGAAATAGACCCGCACCCTCCTAGGGAATAAGAAACGCATCCAAAATTATCGATTGGTTTTGTCTACTCAAGGCAGCTGCAGCACTAAGTGGGGTGGTCATCATCT
The DNA here is from genome assembly GCA_006503575.1 of Baylisascaris schroederi. NCBI lineage: Eukaryota > Metazoa > Nematoda > Chromadorea > Rhabditida > Ascarididae > Baylisascaris > Baylisascaris schroederi. The sequence continues at coordinate 156,493 of QEWY01000957.1, read as the reverse complement.
AGCAGCCTTTTACGCTATAAAGTTTTAAAGCTTGTTGGGTATAATCCTTGGTTATGGAATAACCCTGTG